>JAQFVV010012406.1:1380000-1577500 GCA_028023455.1 Epiperipatus broadwayi | reverse complement strand
AATTAATTTATGCACATTATTAAAGATTATTAAGTATTACTGGGCAATATGTGAAAAACTATGTATAACAACATTATAAATGAAAAAGGAAAAATGTTTTTATATGAGAGAGAATTTTGAATTGCATAGTTTTTTTTTTTAAAAAAAAAGGAAAAGAAAATCTAAATTCATACCTCATTTAACCTGCTTTCAAATAAAAGTTTTAAGTCCTTCATCAAAGAAGCACTATCATATTTGACATTGTAGGTGGAGCAATGGTGCTGTGATTCTTTTCTATGTTGTTTTAAAATGCTGTGTATGTTATATTATAGTGTGTGACAGGCTGAAGCAATTCTTTCTATGAAGCTTCCATTTTTCATGTAATAATTTTAAAAAATTCAAAGAAATGTGAGCAGTATACATATTTTTACAGACCTTTGTCTGTGATTGACAGTGCATTCTATTGTTCTGACAAAGCTATGAAGGATATGATGATTTGTGATTGGCTGATGCTTTAGATTTTTTCCCCTAAGTTAAATGCCACAAAAAATGTATTTTTATTAATTGTTAATGATTATAATACAATATTTTTGTAAAAAACATTATTAAACCAAAAATTACATCACTAGGGGGGCGGGTTGTCTTTGAAAACATTTTATTTTTAAAAAGATACCTCTAAGAAAGTACAGAAAGAATATGAGAACTGAATATTGGTACAGAAACTGTTATTACAGGCTAAAAAGAAAGTGGTTTTTACAAAAACTGTAAGTGGAATATTTTAATAACAATTAATAATTTATTAACTTTCAAAATTTTTTTTTGTTTCTTTGATGATAACTAATTCTAAATATATCATATTTAATAACAAAATTTTAATATTTAATATTTCATTTTTCTATCTTTTTGAATAAGTATCATAAAACCAATAATGATGCGTTCCCTTTGTTATCAGTAAGATTTTCAGTTAGATACTTATTTTTCACCATCTTCAAATATTAATTTAAAATATAATTTTATTTTAATTATTAGATGGCTCAAATATTTATAATGTAGTATATAAATTAATTTTGTGATATACATAAGAAACATTTAATTGCACAAATAAAAAAATCAAACATAATGTCATATTAAAATATTAAATAACTGGCCCATTTTTATAAACAATCAGATGTTGAATTTGAAAAAAATATTAAAATTTTAGAAGTGATAACATTTTAAAAGTTATAATTAAAAACTTAAAAATTGATAATGAATTTTTCTTTTTCCTAGGTTTCAAAATATAAATAAAGAGAGAAAAAAACTGTTTTTACCTTTGCTTCATCTTTTATGTATAAAATTCAGAATATAATGTACTAAAATTTGTACCCGCAACATGTTTTGAAGAGAGAGTAAAGGGGCTATTTTTTAAAATATATTGTTGTTGCTGTATCCTGAGGGTCTTTAAATACCAGTTAGGGAACTAAATAAATAATACTATACTTTGAAATGTATATATAATAAGATTTATTTAATAACAATAATAATGAGGTAAAAACAACATAAAAGGGTAATAGTCCATTAATATCCATATTCTATTTATTTTTCTCCAATGAAAGTACTCTTCTTTCACACCAGTAGTAATCCAGTTATTATATTTATGCTTTCAAATTAAATGTTTCTTGAAGCACAAATAAGCACATCTAATTTCATGTATAGAATAAAGTTGTTAAAGTTCACAATATTAGTGCTTAACATCGGCACACACAATTTATATGTTATAGATTAACCATCGTCATTTGCAACTTGACTTTTGCATTTGGTTAGTTTCAGTTAATTACTCATCACTAGTAATAATCTTTCAATACACAAACAAATAACTACTTCTTCATTGTTCCATTTTAGACTTAATCATTGCTAATTGATCTATTAGTCTATCATTGACCATTCTTTATTGCTGATCTGTTATCACTTCAATACTAACTTTAATCCAGTCTAAAAATTTTAGGTACTTCCTCCTCTTCATATACCAGGGAATAAATATATATAGAATATAATTTGTATGCAAGTAGCTTTATTTGCATATAAATTATTTTCTAATTTATTCTATAATTTTGGAATGATCTCTCCAGTAAATTTCTAGAGTAAATGTCTCCAATAAAGGGAATGCTATTAAAGTGAAGAAATCCGTGTGTATTTACAAAAATAAATAATCTTTTATTTACATATGCAATTTTATATGCATGGGCATTTCAGTTGTAATGATGCAAAAGTCATATATTCCCCATCATCAATTTGATATAAATAAATCAGAAATGAGCAAGTAGTCATTTTTATTACTATCATTCTAATTCTAGGAGCCCAGAAGTTCATTCTATATTGCTTCCCATTAGAGTGTAGTCTACTATTGCAGCTATGTTGCTGTGATCCATGCTGAAGAGAGAAACAACCCACTGCTAAACCTCTGTTTCCATGATAAGCTGTATTTTACTGACTGTTCTTAAAGTATTTTTCAATACTCTGGTTATAACAGTCAGTATGATGAATTTATTTAGAAAAAATCTATCTATCATCTCTGGTTAGGTAACAAAAAACACACTAGTCAAAAGATGCCTGGAATTGCAGATGGATCCAGAAACTAATGCTAAAGTTTGCAAAACCAGCTTGTTTAACACCTTTACAATGCCATGAAAGAAATGGATAGTGCCATATACATTTCTCATGTACCTCACAGAATGTTACCAGTGCTGCTGTATTTACTTTCTGTAACATCACAGTGTTCAAAGAGAAGTCATCATCAGAAAAAGTAAGGAAGCCAATAGTAAAATATTAAAGTAATGATATCTGAAAAACTGTAGTTAGTGTCGGTTTCCCTATTTAACATGATAGGATCTTATCATTATAAATACAATAAGGCCTTAAACTTGAACCATAGCTTAAACTTATAATATCTTTTGTTTCTATAATATTTTTGGGTATGGGTTGATAGTTGCGACTATATATGCAAGCATTTTATTTATTCATTATTAATAAATTGTTAAATATTTTTTTTTTATAAATTCATTTTATTTGAGTATGTAACTTAATCCGAATATATGCTGTTCGCATCCACATGCTAGTTAATATCCACAGCCCTGAGAAATAATGTAATCCACTGGGAAACATGCTGGGATAATGGTAATAGTTGATGATAATCGTTCCTTTAAAAACTTTTCCAAAAGGAAACTTTTTAAAAGGTTTGGCACTTTTGAGTTCTTTTTGTTGAAACTGAAAAACAAACGAAATACTTTTGAGAGTATTTGTATTTTTAAATTATAAATCATCATCATCACATTGGTTAAAATTATATGTTTGAATTAAAATTTTTATTTGAATTTTATTAACCATTTAATTTATTCTTTATTTGAACCAAAGTTTACAGTAAACATCTTGAATATCTTATTATATGGATATCATTAAGTATCATTGGTTTCTGGGTTCAAACCCCTCTTCCATCTACTGTTATATAAAAACTCATGGCCTGTTTCAAAAATTATGACTATTATATAATTGGTACAATCAACATTTTGGAGCATCATCATCATCATCATCATCATCAACCATTATCAATCCACTGCAGGATGAAGGTCTCTCCAAGTTTAATCCATCTTCTCCGATCTTTAGCTTCTCTTCTCCACAACACCCCTGCCCATTTTCTTATTTCATCCATCCATCTCACATGTGGTCTCTTTCTGGGTCTTTTACACACCTCTATATTCTATTAAATTTCAGTCTTGTACAATACATATTAATGCAAACAACTTTGTGGCTTGAACATTCCCTGTTATGCTTAAAATTACTTATGTATAATCACACAATAAACTGAATATTAAAGTATAAATAAATTTAGCATATTGTGATGTATTATAAATAAGTAAAATGAAATGTTTGGATTGAGAAAAGAAACAGTATACATATTTTATGAAAGCAGCAGGTTATGTCTAGATAAGCAAGATAATATAGATAGCAGTACATATAATAATATAAATAAATAATAAGGCAGAAGTATATTGCATTTTTCTGGAGATTTCATATGAAGGGTTGAGACTGATGTGTTTAATTAATCACTAAACATCACATGATCACCATTTCTTATGCTTGCTCATAATTGTTATTAAAACAGATAAACTCTCCATGCAGTAGTGCCACTCAGTACAAGCCAGAGTAATCAATGGATGCCAGAAGGCTTGTGCATAAATTCCCTATCTAGTATCTACTTATCCAATATCCCCTCACTAATTTCTAGCTTGTGGCTTTCATCAATGGACTGAGTTCAGACTTATATGACTATATAAGCTAATGAGCTTAGTTTGAAAATATTGTTTTTAATTTTATTATCATAGTTTTGTAGTTAAGTAGAGATAAAAGGTGGCTGCTGGAGGGTTGCATTAGATCCTAAGATCTAGGTGCAGTGCTCTCAGATCCAAGGCTCCTCACTGATGAAAGCCACAAGCTAGAAACTAGTCTGAGGATATTGGATGAGTAGTCACTTGATAGGTATTTTATGCACAAGCCTTTGGCATCCATTGATTACTCTAGCTTGCATTGAGTGGCACTACTGTATGGAGAATTTTGACTGTGTTTAATTAATGATAGAATATATATGAAAGAAATATTTAAGTTTGAAATTTGCAAAAAAAAAAAAATCAAGAAGAAAGAAGAAAATGAAAGAACATTCAGTTTTTATATATATAAATGATAACACATTCAAAAACAAAAAGGATGGATGCTCAATAATATAGATCTATCAGTAATACAAGAGGCAGTACAGCCAATAGAATCAGAACTGACTGTGCAAAAAGCTATACAAATTTGTTTCATTTTCCTTTATTGCAAAAATACTCTTGGTGTGCGGCATATAAACTTTTGCATAGTTAATCATTGACTTTGATAAGTTTCCCAAATTGGGTATTAGCTTTCTAATTTTCCTTGTCTGATTTTCTTATTGCATTTGGTTGTATAAATTCTCATACTCCTACTATAGACTATGTATTAACTCTCAATTAGGTTTGAGTCTTATTAGTGTTTGCATAGTTTTCTTTATTTCTAAAACTCTTTATTTTCTACATAACTCAGAATGCTCCTTCTTTATTTTATACCATGTTATTCAGGGTGATAGGTTTATGCTTTTTGTGTAGTAATTTATTATTATTAAAGAATTTGATATTTGATCAGTTGTTAAGCTAATATCAGGATATATTTCTTTATATTAAATAACCATAAGTATTTATAATTTGTCTATAGTTATTTATCATTAGCTGTACACTGGAATGATCTGTAAATCCCACTGGGAAGTAAAAAAAAAGTATTATTTACTTTGTACCCTGAAAATAAAAAAATGAATTTATGAGTGATGTATTTCTGCTATTGAAAAATGAGTATGCATTCATTGGATATTTATCATACAGTGAATAGACAGACTCCTCATTTTATGCTTCATGTATACAATTTAGGTCACCATGTAGTGTTATTATTTCTGGTTTCTGTAGTAATTTGTTTTGGACATTATGAATTACATTTACAATGTCTTTGCTCTTTGCTATTGAATAAACTGCAATCAAATAATGCAACATTTTTGATAGACAAAAGAAATAATATAATTTGTCTGTAAATTTAATATCTGAATCTTTTCTATATCTGATTGGATATTTACCAACCCTGTCACTCCTTGTGCTGGCTTATCATTAGCTTTACATAATACTATATTTTGTTTGTCTAACATACCATATAAATTTCAATGTTTTATGACTTATCTTTGTCTCTGTTAGTACAATTAAATCATTCTTCTGTTGGTGTATACAATGTGAAATTTCCCCCCACTTTATTTGGGCTATTAATTCCTCTAATATTTAGTGCCATTATTTTTAAGTCATTATTTATGATTTCTGGGATTATATTCTTTGCTTCATTTTCTATTTTATCTTGTATAACAGTATCAGTAATTGTTTGTTTTTTATCATTTGTCATTATTTTGTTATACATGAACAGTTTTTGCTCATCTTTTATTGAAAATGTTTTTTCTCCCCTTCTTCTTTTTGTTTTTGACTTTTTGATATTTCTGTTAGCATGTTACAATGATTTTCTTCAATTCATCCTTTTTTTGCTTTGGTTGGCAATTTCTTTATTGCATATCATCTCAGATTCTTCTGGCAATTGCATTTCATGTATATCATTATTACAGATGTCATTTGAGCATATTTTTAAATCAATATTAACTACATCCTTAATTGTAGGGTGTGTTACAATACTTGCCCAAGTTTTGCTTTTATTAATATTGCATATGTTGTCTATTCTGTCAAATGTATCACATTTGGCATAATTCCCAATGTAAGAAGTTGCAACTATATGCCCAATTCTGTTGGCTCTAAAGCAGAATGGATATCTTCCTTTTAATATAATTGATATCGGCATTTGATCTTTAAGTAATCTATGGGGTAATTGCTCTTTCAAAATTCATTTTTTTAGATTTAGTAATATTTTTCAGGAATTTGTTGGTATTTGAAATGAAATATCAGGCATCATCCCCCTTTCCATTTTGATCACCTCAGCATAATTGCTTACTTCCTTTTTAAAGAATTCTTCATTGGAACTTGGCAGGGTATATGTCTCACTCAAACCCAAAGGGTTTGGCACTTTGGATACATAATAGACTTTGCACTTCTGTGCTTCTTGTATTAGGCTTTCTGCCAGTTATTTCTGATTTTTATTAAAATATTCGATTGATATAAAACCTCTTGCTGGGGAAAATGCGGTGGGTTTTATCACGTCAACCAGATTACCCTTGTTAAGCAATTTGAGATATTCATTTAAATTAGGTTTATCCAAAATATGCTCTTTATTTCTGTCATTTACTTGTATTATAAACCAAATATTGATGAGTTTGGGAAGATACAATGATTGAAAAGTTTCCCCCAATAATTGTTTAATTAATTGTCAAGCGTCGGTAGCCGAGAGGTTAGCGCAGCTGCCTTGCAAGCAAACAGTTGCTTGCAGACTGTTGTCGCGGGTTCGCTTCCCGGCCGATGCTTTGACATATGAAAAAAAAAATAATTGTTTAATTTTATGCGTTTTCGAAGTAAGCTCATGCATATTTTGTACTTCCGGTAAATGACCGTTTAAGTCGGAATATTCAGTTATATTTGAATTTTTTCCAATTCTTTGCTTTTCATCTTCTTTATTCCCAATATCATCTAAGTTCCTTTCATATGCTTAATATTACAATTATGGTTTCCTAACAGCAAATTGCAATTATTTTCTTTCAGTTTACTTTCGTTTTTTTTTGCCTGAAAGTTTCCAATTTGCACTATTCAAATTGCCAAAATTATTACCTATAGTTGACAGCTTTGCTTTCAAAAAGACTCTTAGGTGACAACATAGAATGTCTTGTTTTTTTAATCTTTAATAATTTCATTTTCATTTTTAGCAATATTTAATTCTGGATTACTAAGTTGTTTTTTGTTTTTTGTTGCCTCTTAGCTCTTCATTTTGCATTTTCATTTGTTTACAATGAGGCCACGTTTTCCATCATTTTAACATGACTCTTTTTTGATAAAGATTGAAAATGATAGGGATGAAGATAATGATTGTACTATTGGAAATATAATCAAGTAGTGATTGAATTTGTCTGCAGATTTCTCATTACTGTGCTCTTATTCTAGATAGGAATATTACTATTATATTTATACCATTTTCTGGAACATTGATTATTGTACTGCAATGACTATACATTGAGTACTACTATCAAACAGATTTCAAGTTTTTATAAGAATTCTCCTCAGCTTGAAATCTGTTATATCACAATTATTAAATGATGTCTATATGTGTACATTACAATGAAGATTTTAACAGTTAAAAGATGAAATAAAAGAAAATTTTTGTAACTACTGTGTATG
The DNA here is from genome assembly GCA_028023455.1 of Epiperipatus broadwayi. Taxonomy (NCBI): domain Eukaryota; kingdom Metazoa; phylum Onychophora; class Udeonychophora; order Euonychophora; family Peripatidae; genus Epiperipatus; species Epiperipatus broadwayi. Next base: position 1,569,614 of record JAQFVV010012406.1, on the reverse strand, counting down.
AATTCTTCACATTGAGAACTCTTACAATTAGTAATAAAAGAACATTGTTTAAAGACTTTAGAGCCTCTATATACTCAGTAATCTTCACCTCAGAACTAAATATTTCAGTGAATCTTATACTTTTTTGTCAAGCTTATGGTGTCTTGAAGAACTGTTGTGTCTCAAGTAATATAAGACGGCAAAGTCTTTTTTTATTAGTTATTATATCATGTAAGATTAACACAAATTTTTGTATTTTTTTTTAGTTCATGATCAACTAAGAAAGATATTAATAATGGGTCTCCATAAGAATGGAATACACTGAGATTCATTATTTTATTCCCCCCTGCCCATCTTTCAGGAATAGTTTTAAAAAGTCAGTTGACCATGAAACAAAAAAAAAAAAATGCGGAAAGTTATATAAGCCTTTCTTAGACTATTATTGGGAACTGTCTGTAAAATAACTATCAAAAAGACTTTAATTCACTTAGTTCAGATATTATGTGAGAGATAACAGTTTTTCAGGATACTATAACCCTAGCAAGGATCAAAGAGATTTCATCAAAATATTTTAATTCAGGGAAGAACATTTCCATGTCTGTGGATGGTAACGTCTTTTTAAAAACTTTAAATAGGATTATTTCATTGCTAATCATACGAATGTTTTCAATTGGAAATACCAATTTTCAGAACATTAAAACAATATGAATTCATAATGTTGTGAACCAATCTTTAGTTTAAAAAATCATACCCATTTTTTCTTCCAATACATGTATTTCAAACGCAACTTATATGTTAGTTGGTATAAATTAAACACTTGGAAAATACACTAAAATGTTCATATAAATATCTATCTAGCTTACCATTTGAATTCAAAGTGTAATATAATTCAGACATAAAATAATATATTTATGTTATTTTTGATCGTAGTTATGACATCAAACTCATAATAGATCAATATTTTTTTTTCTCAGTTACAACCCCTTATAAATAGTTAATGCACTAAAAAGTGGTTTGATTTTTTAGTTAGAGATTGGTTTATGATGTTGGAAATATATATCTGCTCTAAATAAATTAAGGTCAGCATTGTTTACTGTATACATTTATGCTAGAAGTTGAGAATGACAAACTCAAGGACTGATGATTTCTCTATCAATACCTAGATGAAGAAAACAAGTCTTAATTTGGACAGTTGAATACAACTCTTGTAATCAGCTGATTTCTTTGTTGTGTGAACATTCTTAGCTTCCTTACAAACTGTCCCATACAATAATAAAAATAATCACTTCATTAATTATTCAATAAATCTTGTGCTAATTCAGAAGTAAACTGAAAGCCTGACTTCAATAACTAAGTTATTTTATTTTTCTCAATAAGAAACCAATCATTAAAATGTGAGCTCTTGCATCTAACAACTCTTTCATTATACTTCATGATTTGGTGCAATGATAAATTGGTAGATTCTAGTTCAAAGTTCAAAACCACAGCCCATCTTTGTTGCTTTCAAAGCAGTAAACCATTCTGATTACTTTTTTATTGCCCTCGCAGAATATACAATTATTATACTACATTTAATAAGTTTAAATCAATAGTGTTTAAAACTAGACATGGACTTTATCATAAATGTTATTTTGTCACATTAATGTTTATATATGATGCATGCAAGTTGATAAATATTACCTTAGGTAAACTTGTTGCCATAGAAAGAACCGACATACATACAATAATAATCTCAGAAAGAAAGAATGTCAAAAATGCAGAGACATTCCTGAAAAAAAAAAAAAAAAGAAATAATAATAATTTGAATTGATTTATTAATATTTAAAATATTAAATAATCTAATAAAAACATCAAATTTACACCATTATAAATTAATATAGTTTAAAACTGTTATGAATCTGGCATTATGTTTTTTATGAAGATAGATTGGAGTAATTATGCAATAAAGTACAATAATTAAGTAATAGTATTTTAGTAGTAGCTTATTACTCTTACTTAAATATCATAAACTTTATTGAGTTTTTTATTTCATTAAATGGAGTTAATATATGGTTTAGAACAATAGTAAAATGATAGTCCTAAAATAAAGATTCTTGGTTGAGAGCTTAGTTTGTTATATTGGTGCTAAAACATCAATCTATTTTCTAAACATTATTATTATTAATATTATTATTATCATTATTAAGGCACTTAAGCTAATAAATACATGAAATGTTAGGGTCATATTAAGTATTGTTTTTTACTTTTCAAGCAGCGTAACAATTAACAAACATAATAAAGAAATTTGTAGATTCCAGTCAGGAGCTAGATTCATTAATGGTTTTATTAAGCCCTTCATTCTCCTATTGTAGCTACAGATTTAACAATAATTGAATATGTGGCACATTATTAAAGCAAACAGCATGCCAATTGTGAATATTGCAGAATTTATTAATAATACTGCAGCTTTATCGTTGGTTTTGGTAAAATATTTAGAATTTCAAGAAAAATCCATTTTTGCATTATAATTTTTCAGTTGTTTGAATAAATTTTGGGTTGAATACTCAGTAATAGAATCTTGATTGGAGATCAATTGTAAATAGTTAAGATACATGGAGAGAATTCGTGTCAAATATGATATTCTTAATAACCATTTATACATTTTAAATGAAACAATCTGTCTTCTATTTGTGATAGAATAAGTGAAAAATCAGGAAGCCAGTAAGGAAGTAGACATGATTGTGCCAGTAATATTTTTCATGATAATATTTAATTGGATATTCAGATATTTTTAGCGTGGGCATTTTTTTTTAAAACAGGGACACAGTAAAATTGTGTATAAAATATTTGCATATCAACTTCGAGTACTTCCAGCAGCTTTTCTAGAAGGTTATTTCTAGAAATTATTTTTGAATATTAGAGATAAACATTATCACATCTATGTTGCCACAACAATTACAAATGCATCATAACTATAAATATGTTTTCTTCTATATCATGAAAAGCATTTGACATATTATTATTATTTTACATTATCATATTTTCCCTTTTCACAGTCATATATTGTTGTTTATCAAGCTATATTTAATTTCCACACTTTTCTCTCTTTTTCAAATCACACATAAACAGATCTTTTCCTAATATAGTTTAATTTTTTATTATTATTTGAAAGAATATGTTTTCTTCCCTCCCCCCCCCCCCGTTCTATTCAATATTATAGTTTTTATCTTTACTTTTAAAGTTTAGATTTTAAGGTAAAAATAATTCACAAACTGTTCTTTGTTTCATCACAGTAATAATGTAGTGGAGTAAAGAGCTTAAAAATTATTGGAATGCTTTTTAGCTGAATAATGTAAAATAATATGCTTAGTCTTTTAAATAGAACTGTTGCAATCAATTTGAACCTCAAACAATATGTGATCTTTTGAGAAACTAATCATAAGATTTGTTTTAATTATGTATCTTTTACTGGTAGTAAAATGGGCATCATATTTTTATTAGGTGTGTATTATATACAGATAAACATGTTATTATGTTTTAAAGCTTTATTTAATCCATTAATATTACAATAAAAATACTCCATGAAAAAAACAAACATACTCATAAGTAATATTAATTCCAAAAATAGGAAGATAAGTAACAGTTAATAAATAGTAATGAAACCTAAATGCATTTTTAGTACTGAGCATTCTTGTCAAAGGCAATATCTATAAATTTAAAAAAAAAGTTAGTTTTGTCCAAGGCCAAGTGGAATATGAATTAAGAACGAACACTTTATTGGCTACTTAACTACTAGTCCTGCAATGTAGGGGAGATGGTACATCTTTTCACGCCTGCAATAAACATGTAATCTTGCGATCATGTCAAATTTAAGCAAAGTAAATCCTGTGATGTTATTCAATCTCATGTGAAAATGCTTCTCTTTATCAAAACATGTTTTTTTTGGATATTTCAAAAATTTTCAGTTATTGTCCAGATTTCTTTGTACCAGCTTTCATTTCAATTGTGTTTTTGCTTCATCCAAGTATTTACATATTATTTTTATTTCTGAGTTCATTTGATTTAAGTGTGTAAGCATATATAGTGTTTGTTTTTGTTCTTTTGGTTTTCTTTTCATAACTTCCTAATGCCAATTATGATCATTTACATGTGAACTGTATATATAAACTTTGTGAATCCAGCAACTGGGGTTCACACACAAAATTGAAAAACTATATGGTGGTGAAATAAGCAGCAGCAAGGGACATCAAGGCAACATCAAATTTATGTGTTGTGTAGATTGCACAAAAAAAGAACAACACATTCATTTACATACTGAACAATGTAAAAAAAAAAAATTCCAACAGGATGAAAAGTTAATAAAAGTGTTGCAATTTATATTTCTTTATTTTTGAGAATTTTTTTTTTTGTTTGTTTTGTTTTTTAAAAAAATATATTCATTTATTAGCATTTCTGTGGAAAATCCAATTCAGCTAGCATTACTGTGAACAATCACATTTTCAGTAAAACTCCATTTTGGGGGAAATTTTTCAGTTGAGATCTCCATTTTGCATCAAAAATATAAATGCCAAATTGCTTGTTTAAATGTGAAAATTTCTGTTATATATTAGAGACAATAAATAGCGTAAGTGTATATTTTAGGTTTTTTTTTTAAAAATAATATTAAAAAATAATAATCTAGTGATTGTTTTATTCATATTTAAAGTAACATTTTGGTACTAGCATAATGGCATTTTGTATTTTACATATTTTTGGGCTGAGAAAATGTACTTTTTAAGATCAGCTTTTTTGTGTGAAATTCATATCTTTGGTGCTGTTATAAATTTTACACTGTGAAAGTCATATATATTTTTCTGGATGGCAAATCAATATTTTTTTTAAATGTTCTTTTGTTAATATTGATTTACTATTATTATAAATTTTTAACTTTTTTGTGTGAAAGTAGTATATATTTGTGTATGGCAAATCAATTTTTTTTTAAATGTTATTTTTTTAATATTGATTTCTTGTTCAAATTCATATATCTTTATAATTGTTATAAATTTAAATTCCACTCCATTTACTATTGTTATATTATAAATTTTATAATTTTTTGTGTGAAAGTTATATATAATTATGCTCCATATTATATAATTTTAGTTGTGTGAAAGTGGTATTTTTAGTCCTGCAACATGGAGCATATATTAGACATGCTACGTCTTTTCACATACATACTCAACCTACCAATAAATTTGTAAATTTTTCAAAAAATATGATGTACAAGATTCATGTACAAGTTATTTTGGTCAGATCACAAGATTGCAAAGTTAACAGTGGATTGACATGAATATGAAAAGGCATAGCATGTCTAATACATGCTCTGTGTTGCAGGACTAATACTCAAGTACCCTTTATTAATTTAAATTAATATTTATCCAATTATTAATATATATATATATATAAATGCTATAAGGTACAATCTATGTAGATGCTTATGATTATATTACAAATTAAATATTAAGATTAAAATATTTATATTTACTTTCCCGAAAATGTTTACAAATAATAAGATTGATAAGGTTGTCAATTTACCCTAGATTCATTTTTAAAACTTCCAAGATGGATTTTTTCAGTTCTTGCATTGACTTGCAATGAGTACAATACAAAAATCCATAATAGTTCTTTACAAGACAGAAGCAGAAGAGTGATAAATAAAAAAAGCAGGAATCTCTGATCTGCTCTTCTATTTGTCAATTTTAAAGTTCTTTTTATTTTTTTGTTTTGTGAAGTATATTCAGAACATGTGAGGGTAAAAAAAGATTATTCAAATTATTGTAATGTAGTTGGAAAAGTTAATTCAATAATATAATAATTACATAAATCGAATCACCGTATGGAGATTATGAAATTATCAGTCTAATTGCGCATAATCATTACATATATTAAATTACCATAGAAGATAAAAATTATCACTCTCAGTATAATTATGCATAAAAATATGCACAATTAGACTGATTATTTTACAACCTACATATGGTGATTTGATATAGGTAATAGTTTTTTTTTTTAAAAAGTACAACTATTGCCTTTGAAAAGGGCACTGAGCATTGAAATTATATGTTTTTCTGTTTATTTCCATATTTTTGAATTAATATTCCTTGTGATTATATTAATATTATAATAATATAAGTTTTTATAGCATTTGTGAATTTAATTCTAGACAAGCTCAAACCCTGGGGAGTATGTAATGAATTTTTTTCACAGACAAGATTCTAGACTCATCAGTTACTCTTGCTATTTATTATATCTAGAAGTTGTCAATTACTACTCTATTTAATTTATCACATCACATCTAATTACTGATTTTGTGATGTTAAATATGATAATATACTGAATGTTATCACTACTGAGTTGCAAACAAGGACTAAATTCTTTTGGAATGTATTAATCTTTTATTTTGTTGCCATGGTCCACAGAAAAACTTTTATGGTGATTAATAACTTTTGTTATTGGTTATCATAATAAGTAATAACCAATAACTTTTAGTTCTGCATTTCACAGAGTCCAAAGAATATGAATTTATTTTGGCTGGATGATTCACTTACAGTAGCAGAATTTATTAATTATGAATTAATATTCATCTGGTTGATTTGTATAGCATGCGTTTTCTTTACCTTTCATATAATTACAGTTAAATACTCATTTACTAGTAGGCTATTAAATGTCTAAATGGATTGTCTATAGTAATCACCAGAAAAAAATCTTGAACATATTTGAAATTTCTCAGATATTTAAAACTCAGACTGTGGCCATATCAAGCCAGCGCATCTACCATTGCAGTGCGATGTCCTCCAATTCTTTCTACTTTCATATTACTTTTCTCTTTCTATTAATGGTTATAATTAAAGAAAGAAGACATGACTAACTAATACTTGTTTTGGGTGACTTCCAACCAAAAGTAACTACCTTTATATCACATTTTATTGCACCACATAATAAACTTAAAAAAAGAGTGTATATTTTTGCAACCAAAAGATTTACGATTCTTTTCTTTATCTGATGTGTACACTGTATTTGCTTCATATAGAACTGCATTTGTTCCATTTTCAAATCAAATCTCATTAGCATAGAAAGTAGATTTTTTTTTAATCAAAAGATTTTTCTAATCAACCCTGAAATTAATTTTTTATTTAATTTCTCAGTCTAAATCAGTTTTTTGAATTATTAATTTCTTCTATTCACTTTGATACCTTATTTTTACCATCTTTGTAGTCCCTCTATTTAGTTTAATTCTAAAACTTTGAACTCTTTATTGATTACTTACTGCTGTCTTATATAAAGTATTTGAGCAATTAATTATTTTAAAATAATCACGTCTATAACTAATTTAATATTTTTAAATAGAAGCTTCATTGTTTTATCAGTAATTGCATTAATTGCAGTAATCCACTTTAGTATCTATTCTTTATTGATAAAAAAAAACTTTAGATTGCACATACCTATCCAATAAACCGTCTTTTTTTTTTTTTATACCACTCAAAGAGTATTGAAAATTCCAATGCATTTTGGTTTTTAACCCAGGCTAATTTATATTGCAATATATGATCTCAATCAACTATAGACATTTTTACCTTTATGCATAATTATATATGATCGTCTAGATGCATTTCATTCTGAAACAGCATTTTTCAATTAATTCAGTACACAATATCTTATACATATCTTTAGTATTTATCAATATTATATTATTGCAATTCAATTTACAAGTGTCAAATTTTCTACAGTCACAACTTTAAAACCATACACTTCATATTAATACATTAAGGTCTATTACTAATTATTTATTAGGCTAGAACTTATTATATTTTCCCTAGCAATGGAAATTTAATATTAGTTTTATATATATATATGTGTGTGTGTAAATAGAGGGATTTAAACTTAGGGTTTTTCAGTTTATATTCGTCCTCCATTTCATCTCAAACAATGGACATACCTGACCACATAGTGGAGGATGAATATAGACTGAGAAATCCTAAATTCAAATCCCTCTATTTACTTATATAAAAACATTCAATACACAGAAAGAATAGGCTAATTATATACATACAACTAATAAAATTGATTGGGTACTGTCTTGGTAAAAATTTTGTGATGGCAGATTTTTAACTACATTTAAAAAAAAATCGGAAAATTCCACTCATTAAATGTTTCCATATATATATATATATAAATTATTAATCAATGTCTGTATTCCAATTATACTAAAATATATATAATTATTCAAAACAATACAATAATTAATACAGTAAAACAATGGATTTGTTAAATGTTGGATATGATCATAAATTAATTTATAATATTGTTACTAAGTTTAATAATAATAGAAATATTTTAGATGCTATAGATATTGATAAGATAAAATATACTTGGATATTAATACCATTTATTTGTAATGAACAAGTGAAATTTATAAAACAGATATATAAAAATATATGTTGAGTTGCATTTTATACTACTCCTAATTTAAATAGATTAATAAATAATTCAAAAAATAGGTGTGGTATTTTAAATCAAAGTTGTGCAATATATAAATGGCTAGGTGTTTGTGGAAAGGCATATATTGGGGAATCTCGATGTACATTGGAGAAAAGATCAAAGGAGCATTTGTTGTTATATAAACGAGTGCAAAAATCAAGACAAGAGAATTTTAGAAATGATGATGTATCACCATCAGTATTTTTTGATCATAATGTAACATGTAATTATGGTTTTGATTTTGATTTTAATAAAGTTAAGATTTTGTGTATTGAAAGAAATAATAATAAACGCAAAATTAAAGAAGCTATGTTAATAAAAAGTGAAAAGCAACAGTTGATAAATAGACAGGCCGCCAATATAAAAATTAATGAATTGTGGGAAAATTGATGTATGACGTATTACTTTTTGTTTACATTTGTAACGGTTTTTCTAATACAATTTGAATCTAGTTGACAACGACTACATAGATAGTTGAAAGTACTTCTATTAAATTGGTATATATTTGTTTTTTAAAATATTGTTTTACTGTATTAATTATTGTACTGTTTTGAATAATTATATATATATATATATATATATATATATATATATATATATATATATATATATATATATATATATATATATATATATATATATATATATATATATAAACATTACAAGCATAAAGCTAAACTAGTCAATATAAAAAGAAAAGAATTAAGATCTATAATTAAACCTGATAGCTATCAGTCTGTATCTCATAAAGTAGCTGCTTTAAGGAATTATTGTCATAGGAATATTGAATTAAATAATTCTAGTGGGGTAGCTTTATTTCAGAAATATCAATTTTATAAAGATTACTTGAGTGTTGGATACTCTGATAAATTTGTTAAAAGTATTTTATTTAATAGTAATATTTGTAAGGATGTAAAGGTTAAAGAAAAATATGATTTTATTTCTTTGCCATTTAAATTGTCTTCTTATAAAATTGTGTGTAGAAATAGTAAATTGTTTGAAAATAAGAAAATTGCTTGGAAAAGGGGTGTTACATTGAATAATTTATTAAATAATACAAAAGAAGTTTTTGATAGAAAGACTATTCCTGGTGCAGTATATTTTATTCCTTGTTTATTTTGTAAGAAGGTTTCCATAGGTCAGAGTAGTTTGAGTTTAAATGAAAGAATAAAGGTTCATAAAAGTAGAGTTAAAAATAGATATCTTAGTTTTGCTTTGTATGTTCATGAAAAAGATACAGGCCACACTATTGATTTTGATGAAGCTAAGGTTGTCTTCTCTGAGAGAAATGAAATCAAAAGAAGAATTAAAGAGTCTTTATTATTGAAAATTTATTATTCTGAAGCAATTAACTTATTTAAGAGTTCTTTTAATATTAAGGGTGGATGGGAAGTGAATGGATTTGTGGGTAGTTTTTAATAGTATATATATTGTGTAGTTTTTTTTGTAGTTCTTTACACTTGAGAAGTCTGCTTGTAGCAGTGAAACTTTAGGTTGTGTTTTAATATTATTTTTATGCTGGTCTGGTTTAATTTTAGATTTGGGGTAGTTTTGATATTATATATATATATTGTAATGGGCACATATGTACGTTACATTATTTTTTATTAGTAAACATAAAAAAAAAAAGTTCGCCAATAAAAATTTCTTTTTTAAGAATTAAAAACTGAAAATTAAAAAATCATCTTAAACTCGCATATATATAAAATTGCACAGATAAATAATTATTAAAATAAAATTTTATTAAAAAAAGAGTAGTTTAAAACTAATTCAGAAAAGATTTAGAGATAAAAATATATGTTTAAGTTTGAAAACAAATTAATTAATCTTTTGTAAAATGGAAATGACATCATTTTTTTTTTTTTTCTACATTAAGGACCAACTAAACTAAAAGACCTCCGGATAAATAAATAAAAAACAACGGCTAACTCAACCAATCTTTTTAGGACGGCGTGGGAATTCACGTTCAAATGGCAAGCAACAGATAAAGATGAACTATTTAAAACCGTAAGAACTTTATAATTAATGAACATTAAATTAAAAACTTTCCATATTTAAAATAATTAAGAAATAGAATCCTATCTGACCAACGTTATTTATTAATTAGTTATAATTTTATTTAATGTATTTCTTTTGTAAAATCATTTCCATTTATTTATTTATTTGTTTTTTAAGTTTTATTATGATTTCTGTTTTTTCATTAAACTAGTTATATAAATATTAAACTTAAGTCAGGCGTGAATGGCTATATAGATTTGTAAAGTTATATTAGGGGAGGGTAATCTTAGGTTATTCATTTCATAGTTGAATTAGGTCAATGGATTGGATATATTGGTGTAATTAGTAGATGTAGTGCGAGATTTGCTATGGGCAGAATCGCTATTATATGCTGCACACTTCCGTTTTGCCTATGGAAGGGATTATAAGACTTAGAATGCAGTTCCTTCCTATGGAGTTTTTTTTTTATTGCTCTCATCGTCAGATAGATGTAATATTCCTATCTGACGAGAAGCAGTTTCTTCTCTTAACCTAATTGTGCTGCTGTATTCGTATTACATTGAACACATCGATATATCCGATGGATTGAAGTTTGGTTTGACTGCGAACATTTGGCCTAAGGTTAAACAAGGATTGAATATGTTCTTTCAAATGCAAATCTATGTAGTTTATTCATACTCGACACTCTAAATAAAGATGCATTAAATTTAAGTTGGGTATAGACACTTGCATGGGTTTGTTACCGATTGATTATGTTTTTGGTTTTCATATTCGATCAAAATATATATAGACATTTGGTAAATACTGATACCTTATGGTGAGTATCTAAAATGTATTTATTCAGATGTCTTTTAAGTTATTGGTGTTAATGCAAGCATCTTATGGTGAATGCTATTGGGTTACTTATAAATTTCCCTCTGCAATTGACAGTATTAATGATTTTGTATTTTGATCGTTTATGTTTATTTTGGAATGTTTTTGACCATGGAATCTATGTAACCGATCTATACTCAACATTTTTAAACAAATCTGTGCGAACTAATAATAGTATAAAATTTAAAATGTAAATTAAAAATCTAAAATAAAAGTAAAAATAATGTTAAATATTAAAGTAAACATATTATAAATAATGTTAAATCATATATATATATATATATATATGTGCGTAAATAAATTTTTGTATGTTAATTACTGGCAGTGGCTTATTTTATTTATTTTTTAATATTGAAATATAATTAGATAAGATATTATATTATTAAATCTCTGCTACTCCCTGAGCTAGTGACATGGGCTAATGACTGGATATCAAAATATATAAATAAAATAAAAAAAATTTTTTTTTGACTTACATATCTGCCTACTTTATAAATTTTTCTAGGTTCAAATGCCTAGATGGCGCCCTGTAGTGCAGATGAAGGTAAGCTCTATTCTCCAGATCGTTACAATATATATATATATATATGTTTAAAGACAAAGATATAAAACAGTCAGTCTATAAATATCTCATTTCAGGTCAAAAATTTTCCAGGAAGAACAGTGAAGATCACATTATTCAGTTTGGTGAAAATGTAATATTTTTCTTCCTTGTTTTATTTTTTGTTAAACAATCTAGAAAAAAACATTGGTTAATCAATAATTAGATGATTAGCTATATTGGCTATTGGATAACTATATAAAAGAATTCGAGGTTTAGTTAAATATGATTACAAAAATCAAATTTCATTTAGCCTAGCTCTACTCCCAAGTTGTGGAAATGGCTATCCAATTCTCTATATTTATTTTTAAAGTAATTACATATTTAAATTATCACAATTTAAAACTATATGTTTTTGAATAAAGAGAAGTAATTTAATTAAAATCATTCTTTGTGATCAGTGTCAAGAAACATATTTCTTAATATGTTGGAACATAAAAAAACAATCTAATAATTTGATATATTAAGTAATAGAAAAACTAAATTTATTTGAGACTCAATTTTATATATTAGATGTTGTTTTCAAGCTATTTTTGAGACATTAGAAAATCGCGGCCATCCCTTTGCTTAATAAAGTTCTATATGAGATCGGCTGATTTCAAGCATTACTACACTCAAAAATAGATTCACTAACAAATACACGTTTTTCGAATAATAATTGCTTATTTTAAAAGATTAAAAATAAAATCAGGGAAAAGGCAATAAAAAAATATAAGAAGATATTTGAATCGTCAAGATATTTCCTATCACAACCATATGAACAAATCTTAAAGCTTTTTTGTGACTTTATTTTTATAAGATTAATTATAACAGATATTTTCTAGTAATGATGGAATAGATTGATACTTACTAAAAATTTTGCTAGGTTAATGAAGTTCATTAATTTAATTAAGTGAATTTGAATGTGAAAAGTTCTTGTATATTTCAAAATTTTTTCTTATTACGAATTAAGAGTGACATATTTTACTTTACTGACAAATTTTGAAGACAGCAAAATTATAAAAAATATGATCCTTTTTTCCAATTTAGGAGTTAATCAATGAAGCATATTTTAGTTCCTATTGAAAATAATTCTTTTTTTTTTTCAGTCCAAGTATTGTGTTAATGTGATCAGCACATAGATGTAGGAAGGTTATTACTATGATTAATATTACGTATTATTTAATGCTATTTAATTTAACCATATATATATAATCAATCAATCTTCCAAGTAAGACATATATTATTTAAAAACTTATTATAAATTCTAAATCGAAATCATATAAAAAAAATTAAAAAGCTGTAGAGGATTGTATGACAAATCACACAGACTCTCTCACACATGCATGTGCTTATACACATATATATTCAACTTACCTTGGAAGCACAAAAAGTTGGGTTAAGAAACAAAATGCTAATACAAAAATACTTGCAGACACAGCAATTCCACCATGTTTATCCCTCATGCTGACGTAAACATTTTCAAGATCTTTGGTTTTAAAAATTAGAGTTACAATGTTGATTTTTTTCCCCAAAGCTCTAAAAAAAATAACATAAAGCTAAATATTTTGATACATTTATTTATAGGCAAAATTATATATATTTATAAATGAATATTCTTATCTGTTATAAAGTGTATTACCAGAACTGTAATGATATTTTTTTTTGAGTCCTAGGTTTCAACAAACATTTGGTATCTTTCTTTCATTCTCAAACCAAGTAGTAATTGATTGATTATTAAAATGCAAAGAATTGATAAATCTCATATGTCCAAAAATAAATTTGAGATACCTGAAATGCATCAACATAATGCAATAGTATTGCACTTCCCATTCAACCAATCAGTGCACAGATATTTTTCTATATGTTCATCCTATGTTTATAGCTCTATGTATTACAGAGATTAATATCATAAGTGTAATATTTTATTTTAAGACTTTATTTGCAACAATCATATTTTGTAAATATATAAATAATTATGAATCATGTTTTATTAAAGATTTAAGAAACTACAAATATGTCTATAATATTCTTTATACAGGCACGATATTATTTTATTAAGCCTTCATCAGCTTCTATTCATACACTAATATGTTATTTAATGTTCAAATTTATTTATTAAGCATGTTATTGGTTTTTTTAATATTTCAAATATGTAGATGCAATCATTAAAAAAACCATGATCGTAACTACCAAGATACATTTCAGATAACATGATTATCTCATTTAGACTAAGTTCCATATACCTCACTAAATGCTATATAGCAATGTTTGTGAGCTTGGCCATCAGAGAATCGGTGGCTTTGTTTTTTCTTTAATGTTTCCACTTCGAATTTTGCCCTATGCCACCACTTGAGGGCCATTATTTCCAATAGTCAGATATAATTATACAGTTGCAGGCATTAATGTTTAATGACAGTCGAAGTAAAAAAGACCGAACAACAATTTTGTATTCTAACATTTAATTAAAATAAGAAACAAAACAAAAAACTTAAGTACTAACTAATATATTGAAATAAACAATAATTTGGTATTTAATCAAAGAATAAAAAGAACAAAATAAAATACATAATTACTAAGAAATTGGTAGTATGTAGCATAATTGGGAGTATTTAATGAAAGTGAAAGTAAAAAAGACAAAAACAATTTAGTGTTCTAATGTTCAATTAAAGTAAAAAAACAAACAAAAACAAAATGAAAGTAATAAAAAAATTGTTACACTTTGCTAATAGCTTCTAAAATTGTGCCGAATAAATCTTCTTGGAGCAATTGCCATCACATGAACTCAGCTGAATAGGAATCTATGTGTTTGTGAATGGTTCCCCTCTGTCTTGTATTGCACCATTTAATTAGTCCCCAAAGTCTTTCTATGTTTTGGGTATGCACCCCAGTAGAAAGAAGGATTCACAAAATTATAACTATGATTATCTTTAAAAGGTTTAAAATTATAACTATGATTATCTTAAAAAGGTTTAAATCATGTGTTTCTTAATTCATCAGTTTTATAGGCCTTCCAACAGTCAGAATAAATTGTTGATTCTTGTGCTATATTTTGTTGAATGGCATCAAGTAGAATGGATGCTGTCTGACATGGAACAGTGACAATAAAACACTCTTTGGTTTCCCTGCATAAACCATCAAATAGCCACTGTTGTGGAAGTATTCTCCCTTGTCGGTTCTTTCATTTTGTAAATAGACTTTCATTGACTTCTACAATTTTTCCAGGTACTCCATTTTTGCACAATGGCCGAATCCATAAACTTTCTTTGCACACTTCTCTTAGATAACTATTCCAAGAAATGATAGTGTCTTTGCACAAATACAATTCATGTTTTATTCATTCAATTGTCATCGTATCTTTATTCCAATAATAAATAAATTTAATGGTTGTTAGAAATGTTATTTTAGAGCCTTCAAACCATGTGTCTTTATGTAGTGCTACACAGCATTGGCAGACTTTTAAATTACATCGCCATTTCAGGGTTTGGGCAAAGAACAATTTCATATTGTGACCATTGGCACAGACTTTTTGAGAGGGCAGGATATAGTTTCTTTGGAAAAATACCATTGCCTCACATTCTGTGGCTAGTAGATCACAAATTCTCATCATCTGAGCATAGCAAGCAGGTAATCACGTATTTGTGAAATGCATTCTGATTTGCCATAGTGTATCATTTTGTCGTATTCTTATACAATAAATTTAAAAATTCACAAATCACAACTATGTTGTTTATTTACTTTCATTAAGCATTAGTTCCTGCAACTGTATAATTATCTTTAACTATTGGAAATAAGTGCCCTCAAGTGGTGGCATGGGGCAAAAATCGGAAAGTACCAAAACTTTTAAAATGTAAGGGTAGTTCATTAATTACACAGATATAAAGTATATACTGGTATACTTGGGCTAAAAATGAGAATTGCTTTACTCTTAGGATGATAGTTGTACCATATTTTGAGTAATAGATAACTATTAAAATTATTTACACTAAATAAATAGTAAGGATTTTTCATTATATGTGTATAAATATGGTCACTATTCAATTGTAAATAAAAGATGAACTTTTGAACTTGAGTTAGTACTGATAAAGAATGAAGACCTTCAAAACCACAAGCTTGTATCTTTTTGTGTCATACCACAATGACAGAATAGTAGATTCAAGAGCTGAAAAATTCTGAATTGATTCTTCATTGAATAAAATAGAGCAAATGTCTGTTTGGTTAGCTGAATTAGACCATTTTGCTCAAATTCTGAATGCTAGATTGTCACATGATAGCAATTAAATAAAAATAAATAATCAAATGGTTTTATTGCTTGTAATTTATAAGAAGTGTGAGTTTTGGAAGTAATAGATTTAGTTACAATTCATGAACATTAAGCTCCAGAGTCTGGCACTCTTACATTACATCAGATCATTCAACTGAGCAACTAATAGTATAACTATATTAATAGATTAATGGATTAGGAAATTGGAAAGTGTGATGTGTATATAAATATATAAAATAAGTCGATAAACATCTATCATCAACAATTATTCCTTTTTAGAAAAAGTAGGAAAATAACAGCATATATCTTGAAATAAGAGAATCAGGAACTCTCCATACAGTAGTGCCACCAACTGCAAGCTTTTGTAATCAATGGATGCAGAAAAGTTTAGGTATAAAATCCCTATCTAGTGCCTACTCACCCAACATCTCCAGACTAGTTTCTAGCTTGTGGATTTCATCAGTGAGGAGCCTTGGATTTGAGAGCACTGCACCAGATCTCAGGATCTAATGCAACCACCCAGCAGCCACTTATTATCTATTTGGTTAACCATAAAACTAAGAGCCCAAGATAAAAACAGCATAATGTTTCCAACCCAAACTCATTCACTTGTATAGTCATACAGATCTGAACTCAGTTCAGCATTTATATATTTGGGTGTCTTTGGCTTTTCAAAAACAACATTACCATTATTCTATGTGCAGAATAGGTATAAAACCATCAAAACATCACATAATCACCATTTCAAATGCTTACACATATTGTTAATAAGAGTACTGAACTCTCCATACAATAGTGCCACCAGGAGTAAGCTTTGTAATCAATGGATACAGGAAGCATATAAAGTGGTCATCATGTGATATTTTGATGGTTTTACATTTATTCTGCCTATAGGATAATGGTGACTGTGGTTTTTGAAAAACCAAAGACACCAAAATATATAAATGCTGAACTGAGTTCAGATCTATATGACTATACAAGTGAATGAGCTTGGATTGAAAACATTATGGTGTTGTCATCTTGAGATACTAGCTTTATAGTTAACCAAATAGGTAAAATATTGCTGCTGGAGGATTGCATTGAATCCCAAGATTTAAGTGCTGTGCTCTCAAATTCAAGGTTCCTCATTGATGAAAGCCACAAGCTAAAAACTAATCTGGGGATGTTGGATGAATAAGCACTAGATAGGGATTTTATGCACAAATTTTCCAGTATCCATTGATTACAAAAAGCTTGCAGTTGGTGGCACTACTGTATGGAGAGTTTGGTATTCTTATTAAGAGCATGTGTAAGCATATGAAATGGTGATCATCTGATGTTTGATGGTTTTCTATCTTGAAATATTGGTAAACGTAGCAGCATATATTCTTGCAATTTCCTGTTGCAGATCATGAAATATTTGTAATTTGAAGATACATTGAATATTCCTTATTAAATTTGGAAGCAGCAATCAACTCTACAACTCTACTTAAAAGTTATTTATCACAAGCTTCAGTATTCATTAGACACTAGATGTCATTACTAAGCCTATTACAAGGCTCGATCAGTATCATTACCAACAAGAGAAAATACACATAAATGAAGAATCTGAGTGATTTAGTCTGAAAGTTATGTAAGAAAGGCATGGAGAATATTAAGCATCTGTTAATTAAATGTAAATGCTTACAAGCAGAAAGGGTACAAATAATGAAGTTATGGGAGAATAAGTGATTATACAGAAAGTGGGTTCTTGGTTTTTATGCTGGGTTTGGAAAAAGATAAGGGGGATTTAGATATAAAGACCATAGAGTGGACAAAGATAATATGAAAATGGGATGGATCAGGATAGAGAAGAATATGAGAAAAACTTAGGGTGGGGAAAGGAAGGAGAAGGTAAGGTGACTAATAGATTTCTCTGGGCATAGTGGCTGAGAGATTCCTGATTCTGAGAAAGAAGAAGCCTTAGGGCATCGCATCACTAATTTCTGGCTATTGATTTTATTAGTGGAAAACATTACACTTGCCTACACACATTTAGCAGTCATGTTTACTTTTTTATACTGTTGAAGCTAAAGACTTTAGATTGAAGCAATTTAAGAATTACAAAAGCAAGTTCATATATATTACAGGTCAGGCTGAGAACAGGTGAGGAAGTATATATTTTAGAAATCTAGTTATATGACCATTGAAAGGATGATAATGACTTTGGAAAGATGAAATATAACAAATATCTTATGATTTTCTCAATTTTTCAAACATATGCATTAAGAAAATTAAACTGATTATGTGAATCTTTAGAATGTTTTAAAGACAATCTTTTTAATTAAACTAGTAAATACTGGAAATTTTTTTATTGCTTCCATTCATCTTATTCATTCAGTAGAGAAGAGACTGATATGCTTATGTAGTAATAGATCTAATAGAAAACGTACTATGTATATAGGAATATTATGGAGGAAGCATATAAAAATAAAATGCATAACAAAATAAATGCAATCAAATAAACGATCTGCATTGAGATGATAGAAATTTGAGTGCTTTTTGAAATTGTAACTGATAATTAGCTATCAATTTCAGAGTAGCAAATATATTTTTTAAATAGGTGTTTATATAAAATAAATTATTTAGATTTGGTTTAAAAACTACCAATCAGAGAATTTAAAAAACAACAACAATAACGCAATAAGAATCATTGACATAGTAAAAATAATGCCAACTTCAGTCCCCATATGACAATACCATCTATTTACTAATAATTCATATATACTGTATTTTACAAAAGCATTTCATGAATCTTTAAAAGGTAGCCCAGATTTCCATTATAAGTCTCTAGGTAAGAATTGTTAGATACCCATTTCCTGATCACTTTTGGATGGTTAATTAGGTTGGCTATGGGAAGTCTAGCTAAAAAAAAAATGTTATTTAATTTTTCTTGGACTCAAACCCAAGCCATTGGCATGGGCGATGATCTCAATTATTGCTATAAAAATAATTGATTTATTCCATGGGAATTTATAAGGCTTGGACATTAGAAATGATAGAACTAGATGGCAATTCATAATTATTGAGCCAGACAGTCTTGCCCTTGGCCACCACATCATATCATGAACATTAGTTTAAATGCTTGTTCAGATGATTGCATATATTGATACTAATAGTGACCATTTTAAAGCCTGATGCTTTTTAATTAATATTACAACACCAATAAATTTTAAAAATATATATTAAGTACGGGGGAAATGACAGTGTATAATTGGGGGGGGGGGGCAAAAGAGAGAAGTAATTAAAGTTAACTTTACTACAAATATTTTGCGTGTTTTTGATACTTCTATATTAAAATTTCTAAATTATTTTATTACATTTATTGCATGTGATTATTATATATTAGACTATTTCCAGCATCTATCAATAAATGTTGAATGTATAAAAAATTTTCAACTTTATTTAAACTTTTCAAATACAAACAACTTGTTAGTAATAATACACAAATAGTCAACACGGGTTTGTTATTAATTTGTGTTATCCATTTGTGTGTTATAACTAATAAGTTGTTTGTGTTTGTAAAGTTTAAAATTTACAATACATTCAAAATTTAATGATAAATGATGGAAATAGTCCAATATATTATGACATCTAATATACCATAATCACAAACCTTCAGGCAAATGTATTTATTGTATGCTTAGAAAATATTGTGTCGTCACTGATGGACTAAGATAGTATGTCATTGTGTGCATAGGACTTCAAGCACTGCAATTTTAGGAGCTTATAAAAATTTCTTATGGAAATCTTTATTAAATTTAATTAATTAATTATTATTTGAAATATATGTATATTAATAAGTTATGAAGTTAATTTACAGAGAGGAAATAAATAAATAGATAAATAATAAATACCCAGAACAAGATCAATGGAATTGCTGTAATATAAAATATATCTGAAAGAAAAAATAAATAATCAGATAAGGAAGGAAATTTAATTAGTACAGTTATATTATCCAACTATCTTTAGCGAATGAAAATGATACCTCTTCAATGATACCGTTTCTGGCTGCTATTTGAGTGCTTAAAAAGATGGCAAATATGAACATTTGTGAGCTTCAATAGTCATTCATAAAGGTAATATTGTGTCTTGAATCTGTTTTGGTCGCGAGTAATCTTCATGAGATAGAATCTCAAAGTATTTTATAACAGCCTTATGAATTTCTAATTCATTTATAAATATGTTATATATCTACAAACCCATAAAATTTTAATTTACATTTCGTTATATATGTAATATTTTTACATATGTTTGACGAAGTGGTTTTTTTTTCTTACTGCTTTATTGACCGGCTGAATGTACTTTCAGTGCTAAGCATCATAATTTCACTCTTCTTATTTCGTTGTTTTACAAATGAGCCCATTTAGAGAATTATAATAAAAAAGAAAGATTATAAAAGTAGCAGCTACTCAATTAAATATGAAAACTAAGATGCTCGGGACCTAAAGTGCATTCAACCAAACAATAAAGCAGTAATGAAAAAAAATCCCACTTTTCCAAGCATAGGCACATACATACATATACAAAAGTATTATATATAAGTATTTACAATAAAAGCTAGAGATATGTCATTTATGTTTCATTGTCAGAATATGGCTTAGAATTTAGACTGTTCAAAACTTGGAAATGTTTTCAGATTCCAATCAGACTTAGGATTTTTCGGACAAGGCTAACTCAGACGTCGGTTTTTCAGATCTCGAACTGTGATTCCAATTTAAAATTTCTAAGTAAATGCTATAATTGAATTTTTTGATGTTTCAGAGATGTATTGATATACAAAATACTTCAAATAAATTTATATAGATTCTTTGCTCTTTTATCAAATTGCCAGCAATCAGTCATAATGATAAAAGTAAGTTTAAGGATCGATCCAGAAAGTTGTCCCAAAATCTAAATAAAACAGAAGTAAAATTCTCCATATAATAGTGTCAATGCAAGTCAGTGTAATCAATGGAAGCACTACTATATGGAAGTTTTGCCTCTGTTTTAACAGCTTGTGTAAGCACAGGAAATGGTTATCATATGATGTTTAGTGGTTTAAAATCTAAATAATTAATCAAAGTAGTCGAAACCGTCAGATTGATGAGGTTGAATAAAATTAGCATTGTAACAGCAATTAAGAAAGTTAGATTTGTTTAAGTATTTATAATTTTATCAAAAGATATATATATAAGAATATAAAATGAAAGGAAGACTATAAATACTTCACAAAAATCTAAATAGAAAAACAAGGATAATTTCAAACAGAAATAATACGAAGCGTAAGTATCGCACTGCTGTAAATATTCAATTAGAAAGCCCCAAGCAAGTTTATATTCTTATCTATTAATTATAAAAATAATTAACAAAGCAAATGAATTTTGATGATTGAATAGAACAATTAGTAATACAAAAAGTTACAGATAATAGGCAATAATTTAAAATAAAATGTAACTTATTTTAAGTGATTATTTGTTAAGTATATAATAATTAAAAACAAATAATCACTTAAAATAAGTTACATTTTATTGTATTTGTTAAGTATAGGATATATGTGTTTAACTATTTTTGATAAACACAGTAGAAATAAGTAATCTTTAATTACATATATATTAATAACTAAAATACAGGCTTATTATATACCTGTATCAATATATGTAATATATAGGGTATATGAGCACAGACTTTCTCACGACCCACCATTCACCACTCTATCTCATAACACATACACTTGATCACATATATGTCGAAAAGATAAATAATCACCATATACGTCTTCCATGCTTAAACCAGCAATCATCAATCAGTTGGTCCAGATTATCATCCGTACACCGTCCATCCAATTAAAAATGTGATGATGGAACTCTCAAAGGCCACACTGAGGCCGAGATTCTCGTCACCCCTATATTGACCTAAAGTCAATCTGAGCACTTATTGCATATATGTGTAGAGATGATAATCTGGACCAACTAATGATTGCTGGTTTAGCATGAAATACTTATATTGGTGATTATTTATCTTTTCGACATATATGTGTTCAAGTGTATCAATGATATGAGATAGAGTGGTGAGTGGTGGGTCGTGTGAAAATCTGTACTCATATACCCTATATATTTAATATATATATTGTTTTTTGTGATTTTGTCGAATACATAATTATATGCTTTTAATGTGCAAATATTTTGGAAGCTCACTAATAACTTTTTCCCGAATCTCGTCAAAACCGCCAGCCTGTCTTGAATATTGATTGGTAAATGGGTATTTATGAATTCTTAGATAAAATGTAAAATAGAACAGAAAAATACGTTGTTAGCCGAGAGATCATCGCAGCCGTCTTGCAAGCAAGTAGTTGGTTGCAGACGGTTGTGGGTTCGCCTCCCGGCCGATGTTATGATATATGAAAAAAAAAAAAAAAAACTCAAATCTTCAAAATAGCAAGCCTGATATGTAAAGCTTTCTCCTTCGCTTATTAAGCAAGACAATTAGAACCTTATTTGCAACTTTATAAGAAACAAAAACAACAAAAAAATGTAATAAACAATAATTGAATTATTAGCACACACTATTATAAATAAAAGCTTTTAAAATTGTTAACATTCTTAAAAGTTATGTTTACAACATAATGGTTAAAAATCGTTTATTTATCACACACACAGTTTTCTAGATGCAGTTAAAAAAATTATTACTATTCATACGAATTTTCTGAAAATAGAAAATTCTTTTGATATTACTTTTTGAGACATTCATATATGAAATACATATCAAATTATTTATATCTCATCGCACATTCACTGATAAATAAGTTAGAAACAATAACACATTATTTAAAAAAAAAAAAGAATACAAAGAAGTTTGTGTACTTAGAATAAGATCTTACGTGTTACTTTCCCGATTAATTAATTCTTCATATAATCTTTTATTATATTCTTCTTCGCTGTGTTTTTCTATGGTATTATTTTCAAGAGGTGGCGCTGGCTCTTCTAATACTTCAGTCGTGAACTAAGAAAAGCAATAATAATAGCAATAATCTTAAAGAAGTATCAATGCATTTACTGAAAATATTTTAAATTTTCAGTCTAAAGGCAGGTGAAAAGGTACTTTCTACAAATAATAACTTTTAGTCAGTGTTGGGAATAGAAGACTTCGACTCTCTTAACACAGCTTACATTAGCACTTTAATTCAAAGATATATTGTGAACTTTAATGCACCTTTTATACTCATATAAATATAAATATTGTAAATGAGTCTTAAGATAAAAGTAAACCATGGACTCATTATCTGTAGAAGTATGACTTTCTAACCCACCAATTACAAATGCTACATTATACATATATATATTAAAGTCAGCCACTGACACCATATTAACAATGCAGATTAACTATATTTTATCCTTTTAATAATAGTTAAATACCTATTTATTGACCAATATAGCTGGGTAAATAAATTGGAGTGATTATTTGTACACACACATTGCTATCTCAATAATATAACTAATGATACTTTAGCAGTTATTATTAAAAATATATAAAATAACTTTTTTCTATTCTATTTAGAAGATAAATATATTAGAATAAAAGATTTGAGATTATGAGAAGTAAAATCAATTAGGTAAAACATTTCATAATTCTATAGTTTGAGGAAACCAGAAAAATTAGATAAAAAAAATTACACTTTGCACTACAGTAATTAACTTTTTTAAGTACTTTATTCAATGTGCTTCTTCACATAATATGGTGGCACTTCTATTGTTCATTTAAAATTATTCTATTGTGGCTATTTGTAGTATTTATTTTCAAGTTTTGCATTCACTTGATGTTAAAAATTGGAACTCAAATGTATACTGCATTATTAATTAAAATAAAAGCTCAAAATATAAGTATATTACAAAAAGCTAAGATAAAAAAACCAAAAATGCCAGTTATTGATAATATCTTTGTTCTTAAAGGGAATCCTGTACTTGTGAGAATCATCCTTTATTCAAATTTTGAAAATGACAATAGTATATATTTTCCATAGTTTGTTTATATATTTATGATTACTTTTGCAAAATATTTGTGAAATATTTACTTTTTGACAGAAATACAATGATTAGACTTAGATTTTTTTTAAAAATATTGTTTTTCAAAAGAATAAAAATGAAAATAAATGTAATAACATAAAGCAGAATTTTATGATTGGCTGAAAAAAGAATATTTTTATAATTCTTGTAGTTTTATTTTCATTATTTTTAAATATTTTTGGAAGCAACTCAATCTCCATACCCATGCTGTTTTAACAAATTGATGTTCACGCCATAAGCAAAGATTAAAAAAAAACAAGTCTTTGCTTATGGGTGAATACACATTAATTTGTTAAATCAATGCATGAGTAGAGATTGATTTGCTTCCAAAGATATTACAATAAATACTGTGCTGTATGAAAATAAAATATATTAATTAACTTTTTTAAATAACTGTAAATGGAATTGAAAATTTTAAAATATAATTTCATTGCTGTATGTGTTTTTGACAAAAATTCATTTAGGTTCAAGTAATGAAATTATATTTCATTCCAAATATATATTTTTTGGTAATTGTAAGATAACAAAAAGCAATTATTCTGATATATTTAAATGTATTTTTTTGTATTTGCTACATTAAAATATTATATTTAAGAATGATTTTTGTTTGTAAATTTATATTTTAAGAAATAATTTAAAAACTGTGGAAATGTAGTGCAGAATAAAGATTTAACCTTTAAATAAAAAGTGGCAATACAACCAAGGGTTGTTAAAAAAGTTTATAATAAAATGGTTACAACAATATTTTTATTTTATATTGACAACATGCTATATAAATTTAAATCTTTCTAAAAGATTTTAAGTCAGCTAACATATTATTGCAAAATATACATAAAAACTACAACTTCTCTACCCATTTACATGAAAAAAAAGTTGACTTTTGAAAAAATGGATTAAAATTATAATGCTACATAAATACTAATAATTCATATTGATTCTTAACTATACATAACATGGTAAACAAAAAAAGCCTTGTAATTGTATGTTAAAAATTTATTTCCATCAGTTTAAAAAATGAAAAAAAAATATTGTTGTATCTTCTAATGTCAGATCTCTATTACTGTAGCTGTGGTTAACAAAAGAAAATCACACTGTCAAAGTTTAATATCTGTAATATATTTTTATAAAGAGCTAAACTAATCCATAAAATGAGTAAAATTCCCAACTGACTGCTACAATAGTCCAAAAGCAAAACACTTGGGATTCTGCCCTAAACAAATGAAACAGATAAAAAATATTGCAGTTTTTTAGTGGTGGATTATTACATTATTGCATTAATCAAGATTAAAAGAAATATCACATATTTATAAGATGTGATATGTTGGACTATTTCCATCATTTATGAGTGAATGTTGAATGTATAGAAAATTGTAAACTTTATTTAAACTTTCCAAATACAAACAACTTGTTAGTAATAACACACAAATAGACAATACAGGTTAGTAATTACACAATGTTTCGAGTAGTATTATTCTCCACTCTTCTTCAGGTGTTGCTGGCCTATATGCACAGTGACAATATTCACTTAGAAGTTGAACTCGCTTCTTTAGATTCTTGTATATTGAATTTAAGGCAAACACTCTACCAACTGAGCTACTCTGTCAAAGGCAACATATAGTAGAAATTTGATATATTTATATATACAAGAATCTAAAGGTGCGAGTTCAACTTCTAAGTGAATATTGTCACTGCATAAATTCAATATACAAGAATCTAAAGATGTGAGTTCAACTTCTAAGTGAATATTGTCACTGTGCATATAGGCCAGCAACACCTGAAGAAGAGTGGAGAATAATACTACTCGAAACGTTGTGTAATTACTAACCTGTATTGTCTATTTGTGTGTTTTTATCAACAAGTTGTTTGTATTTGAAAAGTGTTAATAAAGTTTAAAATTTTCTATGCATTCAATATTCACTCATAAATGATGGAAATAGTCCAACATATCACATCGTATAATATACCATCATTACAAACCTTCAGAAAAATATTGCATATTTATAGTTTAATAATCATTTTATATTTTTATAAAGTAATCAATTTACTATTAATCTGTTGAAATTTTAATTTTTTGTAAAGTAATTACCAAAAGCAAAAAAAAAAAAGAAGAAAAGATTCTGTATTAAAAATTAATTAAAAAATACTCAGTTAAATATGGTTACAGTTTTTATGATTGTCTAAAGTTACACCAGCCAATTAATGTAATATGGTATGGACAAATAGTATCATGTCCAAATTACTATTTTTTTTTATAAAGTTTACATATATATCAAGTTTAAAGCAATTCTATTAAATTTAAATATATTAATCCTCAATTTTAAAATATTATTATAATTATCAATATATTCAATATTTTTCCACCCTCTGTTCCATATCCAAGAAACTAGCTCACCTACCAAAAAGATTAGTATACCATATTGATTTTCCTGCTATTTCTCATTTATATACCAAGTTTAAAGCAATTCTATTAAATTTGAATCCACTAAATCATGATTTTAAAATTTCATTCTAACTTAAAAATGACTCAAAAGTTTACACACAGTAACTTAAATAAAAGCATTTTAAAAGTTCACATTTACACTAAATGTTTATCCTAAAAATATTAATAGAAAGAGCATTTTTTATAAGGCAATTATTTTTACATCTACATTTTATCAAATGTTTTTTTTTTATTATTCTATTAAAATCTCTGACATCAATAAGACTACAATTATTGTTTTGAAAAATGCATTTTTATATAACTTTTAAACTTATAACAAAATGTGATATTTCTCTTTCTTTTCCTGCATCTTCTTAATTATTGAACTATTTCTTATACATCATTGCTAAAAGCAGTTTTAATATATAAAAAATAATAATTTTAAACTTTTTTATTTTGAAAACTGCCTATTTTAAAATTAGAAATCCCTGTATAATATTTTTGACTATTGGAGACAAAGAAATACTTAAGTTACTTTTTTTTAAAAAAAAATGTAATCCTTTAATATTTATGAGAACAAACATTGTTTTAAATTTAATTTAAAATTATAAGTAATATTTACTAAGGCAATAAACCTAAAGCATGTGCAGTTGAAAATGTGAAAGTAGGGACCTCTACAGGTCTTAACCACAAGCTTATGCATTGGAAGAATTATAAAAAAATATTGCTATGCTATTCATAAAAAATTTTCACAGTGCAATATGTTATTACCTATGGTGACTTTTACCTAGTGGAGCCTTGCTTTTTATAAGAGTAATTTTATGCAGGATGTTTAAAACAATTCAATTTTTTTTAAAATTTAAGTAAAAAATACCATTAAACACATGGTCTATTTTTAGATTTTTTACAATCACTTGGAATTCGGTTTATGACTTTGACCTTCCATTAATTATCACCTCTTTTAGCAAAACATCCAGCCCAGTCTCATTTGCAATGATGTCAATGATATTACTCTCTCATCCTTATATTTTATTTTTATTCCCTTCTTATTACCCCTAACATACTTCTCTTAATATTTTATTGAGAAGTCTTATGTTTCTGTATTGTGCTTTTATTAAGTGTTCAAGTTTCAGAAACATAAATTAGAATTGGTAAACCACATTATTAAAACTTTCCTTATATAGAAATAGTTCTTTTAAATATTAAATTATTTCTATCAGAAACATGCTATCCAGGTTCAATTCTATAATTAACTTTATCCTTTATTTTTTTAATTTGAATTAATAATCTAATGAAGAATTTGTAGTTGTTGACTTCTTTAATTAATGATTGTCAATCTTTATTTTTATTTTTAAAAAAATTCATTGAATATTTATTACAACTTTTTTTTAAATTTTTTTTTTTAGTTCTATTTTTTTATTTTCTTCTGATAACTTTTGCAATATTTTCTTAACCTCTGAAATATTATTTGCAAAAAAAAAAAAAAAAAAAAAAAATCAATGACCACATTATTTGTAAAATCCGGTTAAAAAATATCCATATATTTTTATTTCATTGCCTTCCCATTTTAATCCACAAAATGTTATAAAACAATTCTAAAAACATTTGGAGAAAAGGAATTATCTTTTTGCACACCTGTATTAATGTTAATCTTCTTAATATCACTATGTAATCTATTGTTGATACATTTTAATATATATTTGCCAGAATATGACAATATTCCAGATCTATAACCTGAAGGTCCATACCTTTTATAGAATCAAATATCTTGAAATCTAAAATAACAATGCATATTCATTGGATATTTCTATAATTTCTCTCAATACTTGTATAAGATTTATTATGCTGAGACCACTTTTAAATCCAGATTGTTTTTCCTGATTTTAGACCAGATTCCATGGTAGAGGAGTAGGAATTATCCAGGTAAAGATTTTGTATAATTGATAAAAGACTGATAAATCTAAATTTTTAATATCTCACTTATTTACTTTCTTTAAATATCAATATTATTACTGCATTATTTCAATTATGTGGCATATCTTTATCATTTAGACATTGCTACATAGTTTTGACAAATTTATTTTTTCATATACTTCTTTTAATTTGTTATTATTTAGTAGCTAGAAAGTCATACATTTTGGGCATTATTTTACCATTGCTATTGATTTGGCTTTTCTTTACTATTTTGCAGTTATGTTGGTTCATATTTGTTTTTGTGTAAAAATCAGAATTAAAATTATTAGCTAAAAAAATTGAAGATGTCACTATTGTATAGATTCCATACAAATACACCTGAAATAAAACTAACAATGCCCTGATTGGTTGTTCTATAATATAAAGAAACTGACAACATCACTGATTGGTAGATTTTTGGCCTAATGCAATTCTGAGCATGATTTTTTCGTTTTAGTATATAAAAAAAAATTGTAATTTTCAGTCATTTATGTACATGTTGAAGCTTATTTATGCAGCATATAAGTAAAATATTTATTTGAAACCAAAAAAAAAATACATCACTACAATTTTATTTTATTTGAAAATGTTTGTTTTTGAAAAAACAAGTTGTAAAAATATAGTTATGATAAAACAGAATCTGTTTTTACTGGCTAATAAAAATTGCTTTTATAAATGGCCAGATGAAGAAATGTTTTATGAAATTTTAATATGGTAATGATAAGTTTAATTTTGAATTTTAAGACATATTTTTATTCATTTATGATGTTTTAACTAAAATTTATTTCCTTTTTAAAATGGAATTCAAATAAAAAATATTTTGTTCAATAATTTTTATTAATAGACAAGACTATATCAAAATTATCATTAGGATTTTTCAAATAAGAATGGGAGAGTTGCACCTTAAACAAATTAAGATACCCAACACACACATATGTGACAATTTTTTGAAGAAACAAACTGATGTGCCATAATAATAATTCACAAATAAGATTCAAATGATTTATTTGAATGAACTATACTTGTATCAATGCTAGTTTATTATTGAGACAAAACAATGATATACTTTTATCTGGCTATCATATTGTTATACGATAACCATTGATAGTATAATGGTTTGACTTCATATTAGATGCTATCTTCTTAAAGTATTAATTTTCAAATAATATTTAAGATTTAAATTCTAATAATTTTAATAAACCTCTAAATAATCAATGGCAAGTGTATGAAAATATATTTTACGAAGAAACGATTTCCGATGTACAACCACAATAATAATTCACATGTCCAGATTCAAAGAGACATTTTAACCAACTTGTAAATAACCCACTTTCTTGCATTAGTGATAATTTATTAGTTAAGCATCAATATCTATTTATACCTAATAACCAGCTTGTCATATAATTAATAAACTGATTAATAATTATTGAAAAAAATCACATTTAATATTATTGGTGGTCTTTTACAAAACATTAATCAAATCAGTTTAAAATTTCAAATAATATTTAAGACTTAAATTGCAATAATTTTAATAAATCCCTGCATAAACAACAATCATTAAATATACAACAAGAACATTTTATGTAGAAATTAAATATTATATTCATAGCATAATGATAATTTATAAATCAGACTCAAAATCTTATTTTACCAAGTCCATTTTGTAAATTATTATTATTATGGGATGCACATAGAAGTTAGTTTTTCCATTAAATGTTAATGCTACTTATGTAATCTAGATTAATTAATACTTTAAGAAGGTTAATCACTAATATAAAGTTTTAAATATTTTGAGTGGCAATAATTGATTTATTAATCGTTTGTTAACTAATAAATTAGCTTTGATACAAAAACATGGCCACTATTTACAAATTTATTAAAATAACTCTGTTGGAGCAGAGTTATGAATTATTATTATATGTGTATTAGAGTTACTTTATAATAAAATGTTTGCCTATTTAACAATCATTATTTATGTATGTTTGTATTAAAATTATTAATATATATATATGTAAATAAAGTAAATAACTATATATATATATATATATATATATATGTAAATAAAGTAAATAACTCAGATAATATTTAATTAAAGGGAAATAATTGAAGCTTTCAATGAGTTATATCACGTTTGCAATCCTATCACAACCATCAATCATCCCAGAAGTCAGACCAATCTCTCAGACCATAGATACATTAGAAACATGCATTTTGTCAACCAATTCTTAGAGCACATGTTATAACTCAACTTCATATACACATTATTTCTAGAAAAACATTCTTTTTCTTTTTATTATTATTAAATACAATTCTATCACCCATTACTGAAACATATGATTAAAGACATGAGAAAAGGATAAATGATCATCAAGATATGCATCTGTGCTGAACCAGCATTCATCAGTAGGCACATATCACAATCTATTACTCATATCTTCATCATTTGTTCAGTATATACCTAGATAGTAAATTATTATAGTTTAATTAACAGGTTTCAATTTTTTTGCAGTACAACATTAATATAAACCACTGTAAAGGAAATATATTAATAGCTGTTATCAATCATTTATTAATCTAGAAATTATTACTAGCTCAAATAAGTTTTTTTTTATAAGTCCTATTTAATGCAGTAGCATAAGAGGTATTAACATCTGATTTCCTTGCCCATGATGATAATATTGATAAGTTTCACACTTTTCACACAAGGTGGGGACATTAACTACTTTTAACACTTTGTAGAGGGGTGTGTAACCATTGTACTATATTCAAAGGACCAAATAGAGCTTTAATTCCAACAACCTCTAAATATAAAAATTCAGTTATAATATATGTAAATAAGTAAATAACTTTGATGATATGTAACTGAATAGAAAGTAACTGAAACTTCCAATGATTTTTATCACATTTGCAATCATATCACAATATTGACCTAGAAAAAGACTATATGTGAGATGAATGGATGTAATAAGAAATTGTGCTGGAGTGATGTGGAGAAGAGATTCTAAAGATCAGAGAAGATGGATCGAATTTGGAGAGACCTTCAACCTGCAGTGGATCAATAATATTTGATAATGATATATATCACTCATTATTTCTAAATAATACGTGAGCAATATATATATGATATATGATATATATCACTCATTATTTCTAAATAATACGTGAGCAATTTAAAAGTATTGCAGTTTGTAATGTTATAATTGACTATTTATTAGTCTGCATTACAGTGACATGTTTATTTCATGTTTAAAGAGGTTTATTTAAACTTCATTGTATCAATATTTTATACTCTGTAGTCAAGTTGCAATCTTTAAGTGTCCATATATATTCAATTGACCATTAATAAGAATGGATTTCCATTCTTGCTATTAAAAGGTGAGAAGGTTGCTTTGACAGCAGTGAGAAATATTGATTACTATCTTTACTGAGAATGTTTAGGTGGTTACTGGTTGGTATCTAATTATATATATATCAATAGATGGCGTTTTACCAAATCCACCGTACAAGTGTAAATTTGTTTACATAAACAATAAAAGAGCCAGAATTTACTATCTCTTTTGTTTGCCCACCCTCAGATCAGCTGACTTCAAGCTAATTTGCTATCATCAGTGAAGGATAGAGCTAGAAACTAGATCTAAACATGGACTCCAAGCATTTACGCAAAAAGTTTCTATCAGTATGCAAGCATGAATTTTTCAGAGTGGTAAAGTCTTCAAACCCAGCCTAACAAGCCAGATAGCTACATGGTTCTGATCTCAGTTCAGTTTCACCACATAGTCAAAGCCTCTGCAATATATATCATTGCAAAAACCTTTAAAGGTAATTTATGAAAAACAAAAACAAGTTATAATCACGTAACCTGCTATCACTTGTATTTATGATCAATAGATGGCACTTTACCAAAACCACCATACAAGTGTAAATTTGTTTATATAAACAATAAAAGAGTCAGAATTCACTATCTCTTTCATTTTCCCACCCTCAGATCAGCTGATTTCAAGATAATTTGCTATCAACAGTGAAGGATAGAGCTAGAAACTAGATCTAAACACTGACTCCAAGCGTTTATGCAAAAAGTTTCTATTAGTTTGCAAGCATGAATTTTTCAGACAGGTAAAGTCTTCAAATGCAGCCTAATGAGCCAGATAGCTAGCTTGTTAGGCTGGGTTTGAAGACTTTACCTGTCTGAAAAATTCATGTTTGCAAACTAATTAAAACTTTTTGCATAAACGCTTGGAGTGTTTAGATCTAGTTCACTGTTGATAGCAAATTAGCTTGAAATCAGCTGATCTGAGGGTGGGAAAATGAAAGAGATAGTGAATTCTGACTCTTTTATCATTTATGTAAACAAATTTACACTTGTGTGGTGGTTTTGGTAAAATACCATCTATTGATCATAAATACAAGTGATAGCAGGTTATGTGATTATAACTTGTTTTTGTTTTTCATATATATATTATATATATATATTGAAACTGTAAGATTTGTATTCAAATCTTAGTTTCACCTTGGTTCTGTCATCATTCTACCTCTCGCCCCTACGGGTTTACATGGATTCTGACCTTGAATATCGGATTAGTGCGTAATAATATACAATATCTGTAAATTGTTTAAATAAATAATTAAATGTTATATATGCGCACATACTCCGATAGTTTTATTTAAAAATAACGCATTGCAAGGTATTATTAAATTGCCGTGCATAAGTTGTATAAAGTTAAATAATCCTATTAATTATTCTGATAGGTTTAAATAATATTTTAAATTATAAAAAAAATCAATAATTATATTTTAAAACGTAAACATATTATTATTTAGGTCAGGTCCAGGTAATACTTAAATTATGAAAATAAATAATTCTCAATTAAAATAAAGATGCTTTTAAAATTCCCCTGCTAATTAAAGGCAAGTCATAGCGGGAGGGGGAAAGAGATGACAGAGCTAAAAAGGTATTTTAAACATACAGAAACAAAGAAAAAGGTTTGTTAAAAACAACTTTTATAAATTACGTCATGTAAAAGGTAAAATTTAAAAAGTGATCAGATTGAAATTCCAACCTGTATAACTATTGCATCCGTGACCTAAAGGGATGTATGGCACAGACCCGAGAGACAGCTGCATGGATGACGTATTGCTCGATGGATCCCAGAGATAAGGAAAAAGAGAATAAAAAGACAACTGATTGTTAAAATAATCAATGAAAGGCTAGAACCAGAAACGTTAATTCTAATTATGCTGTTGATTATATTTCTTGCGATCCAAATTTTATATCTAGCAATGTGCCAAGAGTAGGCGCCATGCTATGCTCCTCCAGACTGATGGCTATACAATATTAAAATTCCCACGAAAATGTGATAAACCTAGAATTCTGCTACTTCTGTTGAATAAATCTTCTCCTAAATGTAACTGCCATTGAACCAGGAAACTCGGACTCTCCAAACAGTGTGCACACTTAAATGAACTAAAGGTAACATGATACCCAAGAATAAAAATTGTTTTGGAACTCTAATTGAACTCTATATTTCTAATATATTAATTTCATTTTCAATTTCTACTATTATGTAATTCTAAAATTAAATCTATACAATTTTCTGTAATAATACTATTTTATAATGAACCTCGTAAATTAATCTATCTATCATTATTCTACTTGGGTATCCAAATTTTATTGTATTCGTTAAGATTATATTTCATGCCCACGTGGTTTCCGAGCTGATGTTTTTTTTTTTATCTAATTCGCGGAAGGGCCACCCCTCTTCTGCGAATTTAATATCATAACAGTAAATCATATCGGTTAATAGATTTCAGCTCGGGAATCATATAATATTTTTAATATGTTTTATAAAGACGAGATCTATATTATTAGTTAGTGTATTTGTTAATGGGCTATCATTCATGTTAGGTTAGTTAAATCTTAAATAAAGCCATAATGTTAAGAAGAAAGGGGTTTTTTTTAATGATAGTAAATTAAATGCTAGTCATGTGGAGATTGGGGATAGATTTTTTTATAGAATAAATAAATGCGTTTGCATTAGAGTTGTGAACTGCGCTAGTTATTGATACATGAATTTTTATATCGCAGAAATGTAAAAGAGGTACTGTAAATGTTTTGCTCTCGCACTTAAGGAGCATACAAAATATATAATAGCACAGGAACCTTGTCACGCGGTCGGGGATGGAAAGGCTAAGACCTCATACCGATACCGCGCTCGTGACCACTCCTAAGGGCTCCGACCCGATGTTTGGCCGACCCTCTTCCTATTCCAATAGTAATTACCTTGTCATGCGGTCGGGGATGGAAAGGCTATGACCTCATACCGATACCGTGCTCATGATGTACCTACAGGGCTCCGATCCGACGTTTGATCATCCCACCAGCCTCCAACATTTCTTCTGCGATTATCCTTTTAGAAAGCCGATTCTCTTATAGCTCGGCAGTATCCATGCTACCGCAGGTCACTTTAATAATAATTATGAAGTTTATGCTGGGTCTAGCTCCACTCCTCCACATCTGTTAATCTTTAGTAAATTATTAGAATAAATATTAATATTATAAAGTAAATAGGATGATAGCTTTGTGAACGAATGCACTCCTCATTAAGATATCGTAGCGTGTCTCGTAACATTCGCCACTTAAACGTGAGGCATGGGATGTAATTTATATTGATATCCAGGTAGCGTAATATATTTACCTATGTAAATTAACCGCAATTAAATATTTAAATTATCTATATCCATGTCTGTGTCTGCTTAATTTAAATAATAATTAGTATCACTCATATCAATGAATAGTAGAATATAGTAGTAGTCCGTAAGGTGAAACCATTAGTTAGAGTCTCTTGTTTACCTGACCACCGGGCCTAGAAAATAATGCTATTGTTAGGGTAGATGCATTGTCATGTGGGTTTTGTTGTGAATAAAACTACTAGGTTCGAATACGGTATCACAGGCCCTGAACCCACCTGTTATGCTGTGATTCGAACAGGGTGGTGGAATTTTGCAACATTTTAACAAGGCATACGAAATCTTACCATTACATAGTATATTCTTTTTAGTCAGTGACGCTGCAATGTGGGCCGAATACGAAAATACCCTGAGATCAAAAAAAAAAAGAAGAAAACAATTTTTTTTTTAAAATTTTTCTTTTGTTTATATTGTTTTATAACTACTATATAAATAAATAAATCAAATGAGATATTGAGCAGGCAGCGGACATGGAATGGGTACGAACGTATGTAAAAGGGTGATGACGAAACATACTCGGATCTGAAAATATATATATAAAATAATAAAAATATGTATGAGAGCCAGAAGAGTAATGGCAGCAGCAAATTATAATAGATAGGGGTAGCAGCCAGAGTAGGGCAGGATAAGTGGAAAGAATAATGGGAAGAGCAGATATAGCCATAGTACCAGGGGAGTTTAGCAATAAGCCATTAGATATAAGAACAACAGACAGCAAATATAATAGCTAGTTATAAGTCAGTAGATATAATAAAAGTGAACCATGAATGAAATGGAGGAAGTTTGCAAATTGGAAGCACCAAAAGAACAGAGAGACTTCCAGATAAAGTTCATAGAGGAAATATTTAGGCAGGAATGGAAAAAGATGAGGGAACTATATGAACAAGAAAAGAAAGCAAGAGAGAAGGAAATGAGGGAGTGGTGTGAACAGGAAAGGCAATTAAGAAAGAAAGAAATGGGGGAGTTAAAAGAATGCATAATTAACGAAATAAAAAGGATATAGCAGGAGGAAGGACAAAACCATGAAAAGAGTGAGGGATTTGAGGTGGAGGATCCAGTAGAAAAGCAAGAAGAGGAAGTCGCATCACTACCAGCTATGACTGAGAATATAAAAGCGAGCAGCCCCAGAACAGACACGGAAAAACAGGAACAACAGGAGACTGTGGGTGCACAAAGTTATCTGGCCAAGTTTATCCATATTAAAATTTTTAAAGGAGAAATAGGGGAGAACCCCCAAGAACATCTCGAGATTATCCAAGATTTCCTCCTATTCCACAAAGCAGGGCAGAGTGAGCAAATCGCCATCACTGGCCACCATCTATATGGACATGCCAAACAATGGTGGAATCTAATCAAAAAGAAACCACAGACCCTGAAGAAGTATAAAAAAATGCTGCTCAAACATTATTGGAGCGACGAACGCCAAAGCGGAATATTTAATACACTATGTCAAGAAAAATACGGAGTTGGAACAACAGAAATGCACACGCAATTCTTCCTGCATCAAGCAAGCTGGCTGAAATCTCTGACAGCATTTACCTTGTCAGAAGCACAGATTATTGGCAATGTCCAGTGGAACATGCCACTGCCCATTCAGCAGTTGATGGCAGGGAGCCAGATAAAGGAGCTAGAAGACATGATGGAGTTTTTAACTACGCTTGATTTTAGCCATTGGTCGAAAGACACCCTGGAGAAAGTATGGAAACTGGAAAGTCAATGACAACCAATAATGATGAGAAGTGGACATCACCCGCATGATCCAGGAATCTAATTAAAACAATTCCATAGGACCATCGAAATCATGGAAGGAACCGGAAAAGAAAGAAAGATAAAATGAGCCAGTTAACCCATATGTTATGATAGTAAGCATTAATGTATATAAAGAGAAAGAATGAGGGGGTGTAGAAGCTAGCAAGTAAATCGCTATAACCCGAGTATGATATCGTTGTACCCTTAAAATCCAGGAAAGGAGTTTTTTTTTGTATTATTATGTTATTCTGTTTCAATTTTGTATTTTCCTCTTTATTAAAAAAGGGAGGATTCATTTATTACTACCCATTCCGAGTAAGGGAATATGAAACTGTAAGATTTGTATTCAAATCTTAGTTTCACCTTGGTTCTGTCATCATTCTACCTCTCGCCCCTTTTAGTATGGGTTTACATGGATTCTGACCTTGAATATCGGATTAGTGTGTAATAATATACAATATCTGTAAATTGTTTAAATAAATAATTAAATGTTATATATGCGCACATACTCCGATAGTTTTATTTAAAAATAACGCATTGCAAGGTATTATTAAATTGCCGTGCATAAGTTGTATAAAGTTAAATAATCCTATTAATTATTCTGATAGGTTTAAATAATATTTTAAATTATAAAAAAAAATCAATAATTATATTTTAAAACGTAAACATATTATTATTTAGGTCAGGTCCAGGTAATACTTAAATTATGAAAATAAATAATTCTCAATTAAAATAAAGATGCTTTTAAAATTCCCCTGCTAATTAAAGGCAAGTCATAGCGGGAGGGGGAAAGAGATGACAGAGCTAAAAAGGTATTTTAAACATACAGAAACAAAGAAAAAGGTTTGTTAAAAACAACTTTTATAAATTACGTCATGTAAAAGGTAAAATTTAAAAAGTGATCAGATTGAAATTCCAACCTGTATAACTATTGCATCCGTGACCTAAAGGGATGTATGGCACAGACCCGAGAGACAGCTGCATGGATGACGTATTGCTCGATGGATCCCAGAGATAAGGAAAAAGAGAATAAAAAGACAACTGATTGTTAAAATAATCAATGAAAGGCTAGAACCAGAAACGTTAATTCCAATTATGCTGTTTATTATATTTCTTGCGATCCAAATTTTATATCTAGCAATGTGCCAAGAGTAGGCACCATGCTACGCTCCTCCAGACTGATGGCTATACAATATTAAAATTCCCACGAAAATGTGATAAACCTAGAATTCTGCTACTTCTGTTGAATAAATCTTCTCCTAAATGTAACTGCCGTTGAACCAGGAAACTCGGACTCTCCAAACAGTGTGCACACTTAAATGAACTAAAGGTAACATGATACCCAAGAATAAAAATTGTTTTGGAACTCTAATTGAACTCTATATTTCTAATATATTAATTTCATTTTCAATTTCTACTATTATGTAATTCTAAAATTAAATATATACAACTTTCTGTAATAATACTATTTTATAATGAACCTCGTAAATTAATCTATCTATCATTATTCTACTTGGGTATCCAAATTTTTATTGTATTCGTTAAGATTATATTCATGCCCACGTGGTTTCTGAGCTGATGTTTTTTTATCTAATTCATGGAAGGGCCACCCTCTTCTGTGGGTTAATATCATAACAGTAAATCATATCGGTTAATAGATTTCAGCTCGGGAATCATATAATATTTTTAATATGTTTTATAAAGACGAGATCTATATTATTAGTTAGTGTATTTGTTAATGGGCTATCATTCATGTTAGGTTAGTTAAATCTTAAATAAAGCCATAATGTTAAGAAGAAAGGGGGGGTTTTTAATGATAGTAAATTAAATGCTAGTCGTGTGGAGATTGGGGATAGATTTATATTATCTTGCCAAGCATAGAATAAATAAATGCGTTTGCATTAGAGTTGTGAACTGCGCTAGTTATTGATACATGAATTTTTATATCGCAGAAATGTAAAAGAGGTACTGTAAATGTTTTGTTCTCGCACTTAAGGAGCATACAAAATATATAATAGCACGGAACCTTGTCACGTGGTCGGGGATGGAAAGGCTAAGACCTTGTACCGATACTGCGCTCGTGACCACTCCTAAGGGCTCCGACCCGATGTTTGGCCGACCCTCTTCCTATTCCAATAGTAATTACCTTGTCATGCGGTCGGGGATGGAAAGGCTATGACCTCATACCGATACCGTGCTCGTGATGTACCTACAGGGCTCCGATCCGACGTTTGATCATCCCACCAGCCTCCAACATTTCTTCTGCGATTATCCTTTTAGAAAGCCGATTCTCTTATAGCTCGGCAGTATCCATGCTACCGCAGGTCGCTTTAATAATAATTATAAAGTTTATGCTGGGTCTAGCTCCACTCCTCCACATCTGTTAATCTTTAGTAAATTATTAGAATAGATATTAATATTATAAAGTAAATAGGATGATAGCTTTGTGAACGAATGCACTCCTCATTAAGATATCGTAGCGTGTCTCGTAACATTCGCCACTTAAATGTGAGGCATGGGATGTAATTTATATTGATATCCAGGTAGCGTAATATATTTACCTATGTAAATTAACCGCAATTAAATATTTAAATTATCTATATCCATGTCTGTGTCTGCTTAATTTAAATAATAATTAGTATCACTCATATCAATGAATAGTAGAATATAGTAGTAGTCCGTAAGGTGAAACCATTAGTTAGAGTCTCTTGTTTACCTGACCACCGGGCCTAGAAAATAATGCTATTGTTAGGGTAGATGCGTTGTCATGTGGGTTTTGTTGTGAATAAAACTACTAGGTTCGAATACGGTATCACAGGCCCTGAACCCACCTGTTATGCCGCCATTCGAACGTGGTGGTGGAATTTTGCAACATGTTAACAAGGCATATGAAATCTTACCATTACAATATATATATATATATATATATATATATATATATGAGCATATCTTGTAGATTTGTCTATGTATACATTTCTTGTTGTCATCATTAGCATTTCACCAAGTGTTTGCACTGGATATCATCAATCATTTTCTTGATAATACAGATCATTCAGAAAGTTGTGTAGACATCCAGAAATTCAGGATGTAAAAGTAACCACAAGCAAAAGTACACATGAAATGGGGATATGTATCCAAAAAATGTTTACATTTTTTACCTGTGTCTAATATATATATATAATTAGACAGATGGTTAATTAATAATTAGAATGAGAATTTTACAAACTAGACTTTGAATTATAATTGGAAATTAATCTGGTTCTCAGCTGAAGTTAGATTTAAAAACAAGTCTTGTGAAAATTTTGTTTTGAATGCAGTCTTATATAAAGTAAAAAAATAGTATTTATTAGAAAGGAGTCTTCAGCCATATGAATATGAAAAAGAGTAAACAAATAAATTAAAATACCTACATTAGAAAAATAAAATATTTTAAAAAGTAAATAAGAAATTTAACTTACTAAGAAAATTAGCAAAAGAATGATATTGGTCCTACACTTAGAGGTAAAATAAATATAATTATTTTTAACAAATATCAAAAATTGTATTCTATTGATAGTCATTTAATTATATATTTTTTGAAAATATATGAACTTTTAAGAGGCAGAGTTGGCTTGCAGGCCAGAGGTTATCCCTGATACACACTATTTCTATTTAAAAAAATTTAATTGTGAATTGGCAAGAAAAACTATAAAAGACAATAAAAGTCTCAAAACTGTAAAACATTTTGTACAGAGAAAGAAAGTTATTTCTGAAATTAAAGAAAAAAGTGGAACTATCAGTAAAAAGAGAGATGAAATGTAGGAAAGAGTTCTATAAAAAATTATATAGTAATAAAGAATAAACAAACATAGTATTATCTACATTTATTACATTTTATGAAATGTCCAGCATTTTAAATAAAGAAGAGAGACATGCAATTAAATATTTGAAGGAATATAAGCTCCAGAAAAAGATGGACTTATAATTGATATCTTAAAAGGTGAAGATACAGAAAAAAAATGTCAAAGTTATATATCAAATGTCTAAATGATAAATATGTTCCAGATGATTTGAAGAATGCAATAGAAATATGAATATTTAAGAATAAAAAAAAAAATAAAAATTAGAAATTTACCAGACTTTTATCAATTTCTGTACAAAATTTTTCCCAAGATAATTACAACTAATCTGCAATTATATTTGGATTTTAAACTGGATCTGAAAAAATTGTAAAAGTCTTTAAAAAGAAACCACATGTAGATGGATGAAATAAAAAAATTTGCTGGTTTGTTATGGGAAAGACAGGTCAGAGATTAGAGAAACTGCATTAAATTTGAAGATACTTTTAGTCTGGAGTGGGTTGGTAATGTTTGAAAATGATGGTGGTTAGTTAAATAATAGTATAGTTCCTTTTTTGATTGATAGACACTTCTGAATATCCAGGGTATACTAGTTTTAAACACGCATGCAAATATATATATATATTAACTTGTATCACAACAATACATTTTTCAACATAGATGCAGTATTTACATTACAAGCTCTAAAGAAGTAAAATAAAGATATTTTACAAATATATCATTATTTTCCTAGTTCCAACTTACTTTTGTTTTTTTTGTATATCTATTTAAGAAGAGAAATGAAAGAATTTACAATGTATTACGTATGGATGCTGATGTATCTATGTTTCATAGATAGGTAAAATGAGTGGAAAAGATGATAACAGATAAACAAAAACAATGTATATACTATACTTGTGCGCATATTTATATACCCACACGCCAATGCATTTAAGTACTCTGGTTATGCTAATATAAAAATCAAAGAAGCTCATATTCTTTAAAGAAATATATTTTGTAGCTGAAATAAAAGCCGCAATAAAGTTTATTTATAAGACAACTCAAATTGCTAAGCAAAATTCTATTAAAGATCTGGAGATCATATGTTGTAGCACCTTACTGCCTAATTATCTTAATTTGTTTTCTTGCATAGACCTTTATACAAACCATAAAAATAATAGGCTAAAACTCTTTTGCAATAGCCTGCTATAAATTGTCAATAAGATATTAGGATCAGTAACAATTATTCGAATGTTTTTATAGTTCGGGAATTCATCAAGTGGAGCCGCTAGAAGTGGCAGAACTGGCCGCGAAGCGTAGAATCTGACATTCTACATTAAACCACGCTGAGTATTATGGGCAGTAATTTTACTTGATCGGTATCAGGTACTTCGCTATTATGCGCCTCCTACTCAACACATTTTAAAATCGTAACGTTTAGAGCTACGTCATAACTTTAATTCGTCATTTATATAATTAAATTATATGAAACATATTATTCTTACTGTTTTGGCATATATATATATATTATTAATTTACATCATTTTTTAAATATTAAAAAAAATAGCAAAACTTGAGTTATTGAATTTTTATAAAATGGTATAAATTACGCGATTTTTTTTTTAAAGTGCTAAAGAAACATGCTTCATTACTTTTAAATAACTGTATTTATGAAATGCTTTAATTAGACGCTCTTAATAACTATAAATTAAAGCCAGAGTCATTTATGCGTAAAATAATTCTTTTATTTTTCCATAAATTTATAAGTAATTAACATTCAAAATCTAATACT
The DNA here is from genome assembly GCA_028023455.1 of Epiperipatus broadwayi. Taxonomy (NCBI): domain Eukaryota; kingdom Metazoa; phylum Onychophora; class Udeonychophora; order Euonychophora; family Peripatidae; genus Epiperipatus; species Epiperipatus broadwayi. Next base: position 1,526,892 of record JAQFVV010012406.1, on the reverse strand, counting down.
ATTAAAAAGATTGAAATCTAGCTCGAAACTATCAAGCTGTTCTAAATAAATATTATATAAACGTAACAAAAGAAGGTAAAGGACTATTAAATTAATATGATCATCACCGTTTTTAAGTATTATTGATTCACTGAAGGATGAAGGTCTCTCCAAGTTTAATCCAGGTGCTCCCAACGCTAACATCTTTTCTGCACATCACATCAGCAAACTTTATTTCATCCATATATCTCACTCGCGGTCTCTTTCTAGGTCCTTTACAATTTCTTGGAATCCAGTTTAAAACTTCAACTGTCTACTTATTATATATCTTCTATCGATATATTCAGCTCATCATCATTTAAGCCCCAATTTTTTCAACGATCTCAATAATATCTGTTTGTTCTTTCACCAATGTCCCTTTTTGTTATTTCTAACATACATCTCTCCATATTTAATTGAGTGGTTTGAAGTCTCTCTATTGCTCTTCATTGTGTCCAAATATCAGATCCATAAATAAAAACTGGTAAATAACAATTATTAAAACTTTTTCTTTTCAAACACATACATAAATTTTCAAAATAAGAGTCATAGATCACATGACCCTATTTTCTTAAGCTTGTAAGTTATAAACAATGAGGATTGCCAGTTCCTCAACAAGCTTTGTGATAAATGCTTAGCTAGAGAAAGCATTTAATATATCTCTGTCAGGACCTCCCCTCCCCAAACCTCTGACCATGGTTTTGTGCTCTGACAAAGATATTTTAAATGATTTCTCTAGCTAAGCATTTATCACAAAGCTTGTTGAGGAATTGACAATCCCCATTGTTTATAACATATAAGCTTAAGAGAATAGGGCCATGTGATCTATGACTCTTATTTTGACTATTTATAATCTCTGTTTTAATTCTTATGCAATGTTATATTGCTAAGACTACTACTATATGGTATGGCTGAAGATCTCTCAGGCCCAAATAGCTATTAGAGCTGAATAGCTGGGTTTGAAGACATGTAGGTGTCTGAAAATTTCATATTTTCCACTCAATAGATAACTTTTAGTTAAATGCTGGCTTTAGGTTGGTGTTTTTAGATCTAGTGTCTGAACCTACCCTACCACCTCTCTGAGGAATGCCAGAGCACGAAACCATGGTCAGAGGTTTGGGGGGGGGTCCTGACAGAGATATTTTAAATGCTTTCTCTAGCTAAGTATTTATCACAAAGCTTGTTGAGGAATTGGCAATCCTCATTGTTTACATACATAAATTTTCTTTTAATATTCAGTTTTTAATTTGTCATCATTTCCAGTTAGTGTTTTGTAGATGTTAGTTTTTGTGTAGTGTACTATGACTTTGGAAAACTGTTCTGGTCTTATACTGATTACAAACTTCCTTTAATTTGTCTGCTACCTGTAGTATTATATGGATACACTACACACTTACAATTGTTTTTTTCTTTTGATATTCTTTTCATTGCCTATAACTATTTTTTATAAGAGTTTGTTCCATGCAAGACATTGCTTTTTCTAAGTAATTGGTTTCAGAAAAAAAAACTTTTTTTCCTTTGTTTCGTAGTGATAATTTATCTCTACTTTTGTGTTGCTATCATGATTGGATATATATATATATATATATATATCCAATCATATATATATATATATATATATATATATATATATATATACTAAGTTTTTTCCTATGTGTGAATTTTCTAGGATCAATTAATTTTTACTATGAAAAAGTCTTATCATAAGAACATCTCAGAATGACAACTTTTTATTTTTATTTTAGTTATATTACGAATTTAAATGGGGGGGGGGGCATGCTCTTAATGTATGTCCACAATGTTTGTAGTAGTGTTTTATCAAGTGGTCATACAACAAATGCATCAACTTAGCAAAGACAGATTTTAGGTGGAGTTGGAGTAGTACTTATGATTATGTGGTTTTAAATGCTGCCGATCAGATGATATATGGGAATTGGCTGGACTGAAAACATTTGGTGAAGTCAAAATGTATTTTAAGATTAATTAACATATTTTAACTATGTACTTGATGAATTCCACAAAGTTTTAGAACATCAACAAAGGATTATATCTTACATACTAAAAAACTATGAACTTTAGCAAGAAATTTTGATAAGTTTTGACATGATGAAATAAGTCTAATGGAATGAGGTCCTTATGGATTTTTATAGACCATAAAGATGTGAAATTATGCTTAAATATGATATTAATCTACTTTTTATGTCAATGAAGTATCAGAACTTCTTTCTGTATATTGGCCTGATGTTAAGGAATTCTTTTATTTTTATTTTTTACCATAAGCAGTAATATCCATTACAATTATAGCATTGATCTTGTCAACAGGGAGAATGATTATACATTCCTCTAATTAGAAAGATTTAATAGCTTCCCTCTCACTATAGGTAGTGTTTGATTTGCGTTATTGGTATTTCTTCTTTCTACTCTCCAGTGTAATTCTGCTGCTTTTTAAGTAGTTTTTAATTACTGCCATTACATCTAATAAAAAGATATTAGATGGTGTGTTGACAAAATTTCACTCTTTTTTGTCATCTCTTAGATATTTAGAATTGATATTTTTTAACTAACTAAGCAGGTAAATTGGTTTATTTTTCAGCAAATGATATTACTAATGGAATGCAAGATTTGATATTTAGAAAACCTTGAGTACGTATATTTTTTCTCTTAACAAAGTCTCACTTGCTCTCTAAATAATTTTCTCAGCTTTTTGGGAGTGAATTACAGAGTTTATTTGCAAATTTTAGAGATAACCACTTCAGATTTTTATTTACAGTTAATTAATTTTCTAATTTGGCTAGTTTTAGACAGAATGCTTCGCAATATAGTCTAAAGTTTGATATAGCATTAGACGCAATATTTAGTACTTTAAACATTATGTTATATTCTATTTTTTGTTTTTAAAATATATGCATTAAAATTTATTGTTTTTCTAGTTGTTATTTATCTCACAATGAATTTCGTTCTCTTTAAACATATATCATCTCAAGATTTTTAACATACATTCCTGGAAATGATCTATGTATAAAGGGATAGAGATTGATTAAAAACATAAATAACAACTAGAAAACTAATAAATTTCAGATTCCTCTCAAATAAAAAGTGATTGGAGATTTAATTTAATGATAATATTTTAAAAACGAAAGCAAAAAATATATATATATTACTAAAAATAGATTACGACACACATATAGTATACATATACACTCAAATCGTGTGTGTATGGAGACTTTGTGCACGAGGTGTGAATAAAGAATCGAATCTTATTAGGAAATAAATAACAGCTAGAAAAATACTAAAATTCCGTGTATATATTTAAAGCAAAAATCTGCATGTAGAGAAATGCTAGAATATAACGTGTGTGTACATATATATTGTGAGTATATTTAAGCACTTATATGTATATCAAAAAATATTAAAAATTAATCACACAAGGGAGACTCATAATGACTTAACTTTATCAATTAAATAGACCATTTAGTTTTAAAAAGTTTTCCTTACCTCATCACTTGGTTCGGGAACTTTATTTGATAGTTTGGAGACAACTGTTTTCTTTTCATCTAATGTATTTTCAGGAAACTGTAAAAAATATACGTTAAAAAATAAATAGATAATTATTTATAGGCATAATATACATCCTGTCGTCATCATCATTTCTATTCCACAATAAAAGCTAAAGAAGCACAATGCTAATAGTACATTGTTAAGATGAGTTTTGCAATGAGTACACTGAACAATCTGTGATCTATAAATAACATCACATATAGAACATGCTGTCCATTATTTTGTTTATTGGATATTTTGTTATGCAGTTCTTTTAACTTCTGCAAAAACGTTTTTTTTCTGAAACACATCAAAAACATGTTTAACTGTGGTTCTCTGATATATTCAATTTCCTGTCACGTCTTCCCAATGAAAATAATTAATGTTATTTTTTTTAAGAATGTTTTTGAGCTAATTTTTATAAAGTAACTATGGGCTGCCTGACTCTTACATAAAAACTATGTGCATGTTTACCACAAAGTACTCTTAATAAGTACATTTAATATTTATACATAAAGTGAAATGTAAATTAGTTATTAAGATTTCCACATTATTAATATAATCAATTCCTCAAAAATTAAAAAATGATAGGCACTCAGGCTCCCCCTCTATATACCTATCTATTAACCCATTATTTTCTCTTTTATTTATTAAATTTTTATCATCTTTTCATCTTTTAATCTGTTTAATTATCTAAATATTTATCAAACCAACTATTTATTGATATTATTTGAAAGATATGTATTGTGAAACTAGTCAGCTCTTAAAAAAATAGCATAAAATAAACATTAGAAACTAAAAAACAACAACAGATGTGTCTAATAAATTATATATGGACTAATGAAAAAGATGAGAATATTGAGCAAAAAAGAAGTAAAAAGATGAAAATTTGAAGCTACACAAATAGCAATGGCAAATAACCCAAGAAATCGATCTAATGTGATATTTCATACTTAAAAAGAAAAAATAAAGAAATTAAAAGGACCTCCATTACATAATCACTATTTCCTGTGCTTACAAGCTAAAAACTGGGAATATTGAATAAGTAGGCCCTAAATAGAGATTTACGCACACACTTACTTGCACCTATTGATTATTTTGGCTTGCACTGGGTGGCACTACTGTATGAAAAGTTTTGCTTCTGTTTTTTAGTATCTTTATTAATAATAAGAAAGTTATATTGACTGTTGCCTTTGAATTAGTTGGAGTGACATTTTAAATTCAGTATTTACTAATTTAAAAGTTAGCCATTTTTCAACTGGTCAAGTCAACAACATTTAAAGAAAAAAGAATAATACTACTGGAAATATTATGTTCAATTTTAAAACTATGTGCTTTTACTAGCAGTTAAAGTTTAATAATGTTTACACGTTTTTTAAAATAATAAAAAATAGAATTGATGCTTATGCATATTTTATATTGTGGTATATGCTACTATTTCCTGAATGAACAGAATTCAAATCAGAATAACTCTACTGACTGTGCTTCCTATGCATTTGTATCGGAAGACAAGTTTTGGGGAAGCAGAAAATTCCAATATGTGTGATAACAATTAAAAAAACATGATATTCGAAAACAAGCTAGGATTTTGCATATATATATCTAAAAACTGATAGCTTACATTTAAATTAATATTAACACATTACTTTTTTTTATTGGTTTCTATGTAAAAATTATAGTTTATAATAATTTTTTACTAACTTATGAATTTTTATTTGCTACTGCTACTATTTAGAATTTATATTCAAACACATTAAAGCTTAGATTAGCTTTTAAGATGTCATTAAAAATTTTTTTTTAAGAGAACATAAGGCGAAATATGCTATTGCATAGAATAGAAGAATTCCTGAATATATAGCTGCTTCTGTTAATTTAATTGAATTGGATTTGTGATTCAATAACTGAAAAATTACTTTGATTTCATGTTTGTATGTTGTTATGAAAAAAATATTAAAATTTATTAAATAATAAAAAAATTTAATGAATCATTCATTTGAATTTAACATATAGTTAGTTCTTCGAAGTTTTTTCCCATTAATTATTTAATTGCAGTTCTATATCAGAACAAACATTTTATCTTATTAAATTTATACTGTATATCATCATTTAAATCATTATCAATCCACCGAAAGATGAAGATTTTTCCAAGTTCAATTCATCTCCTATTTCTAGCCTCTCTTCTCCACACCACTCCCAGCACATTTCCATATTTTCTCTATCCATCTCACATGTGATCTTTTACAATGTCTTGGAATTCAACTGTCCATCTATTTATTATATTTCATCATATTTTTTAGAAATATGTCCAGCCCAATTCGACTTTAGTCGTTTAATTCTTTCAATGACATCAATAACATCTGTTTGTTCTGTCATCCATGTATTTCGTTTTCAATCTCTTTTTGCAACTCCTAACATATATCTCTACATACTTCATTGAGGGATTTGAAATCTGGGTATTACTCTTGTGTTAAGTGTCCAAGTTTCAGATCCGTAAGTAAAACCTGGTATCACATAAATTAAATTAAAAATGGAATATTTATGTATGATTGCAAAATGTAATTTATAAAGCGAATAAAAAATTAGTTCACAAGAATTGAAAGTATTCATTTATTATTAACACTCGCAAAGCGTTTGCACAATTAGCTTGAAAGGCTGATATTCGAATGTAAATACAATTGTATATAGACGCTATATAAAATAAATGCTTATTTATATATGATTAAGTTTCAGTTGGAATGACGTTTAGTAAATTCTAGACAATTTCATCGACGTCATTTATTCAGACATCGTATAGAGTAATTTAAAGTGACTGTTCTATCGTCAAGCATTCTTTGCCAGTACTTCAGATTTGCTCATATATAAATATTTGAGTTGTAGGGATAAGAGGATTCCTTTTATTCCTGCATAAATACTATATCTTGTATTGGTAAGAAAGTATTCATTTATTATTAACACTCGCAAAGCGTTTGCACAATTAGCTTGAAAGGCTGATATTCGAATGTAAATACAATTGTATACAGACGCTATATAAAATAAATGCTTAGTTATTATTAAAGTAAAAATAACATCGAATGGAAATAATTATAAATATAACGACATATATATATAAGATTATTATAATTATATTGTAAGATTTTGAAAATATGCTTTGTAAATTTTTATATAATTTGTTGGTATATAAAAAAATGCAATTACAATAATTATTTTTACTGATAAATACATGCGAATCGTCTTATATATTTTTTGTGTATACCAAATTATTTATAAACAATAATTGTTAAACGATATATGATGTACCCCCCCCTTCCGAACTTCTAATCCTTTTCTTATGTAACAATTCACCTGCGATACTATTAATATAAATATCATATTCGCGGTTTTTAAGCATTAAAGTAATAATAAAAAACTTTTCTAAGTCTGACAGATTCTTTAACACTATTATGTGATGTGATGTGATGTATTATAGCTTCTCCTTAAACGAAGTCAAGAATATCTCAGCAATTATGCCCAGATAAACCTGTTAGCCACTTTCTTTTACATTCCCCACTCTAAATTTACCCATAATCTGCTCTATCCCATTTCCACAACATAATTTTTGTCAACTCTATAACCTTTATATCTAAATCCCCCTTATCTTTTCCCAAACCCAGCATAAAAACCAATAATTCACTTTCTGTATAATCACTCTTTTCATATTTATTTTTCCACAACTTCATTATATGTACCCTTTCTGTTTTCAAACATTTACATTCAATTAACAAATGCCTAATATTTTCAATTCCTTCCTTACATAATTTACAAAATAAATCACCCATATTTTTCCATTTACATGTATATTCTTTTGTAGCTAAAGATCCTGTTCGAGCCTTAAACAATAAACTACTTTCCTTACTATTATCATAAATTAACTCACACCTAATATTCTGTTTATTTCTATATATATTTAAACTCTTTTTACTCTCCATACTATTTCTCCATCTCTCTAACTCCCTAGTCTTTATTAATAAATTTATTCTTTTATCCCATTCCTTATTACTATAACACTCAATAATCCTCTTAACACAATCATCCCATCTTTTGTACAAATATACTGATATAAATTCTTTATCCAAATCTTTTGCATAGCGCATTACCTTTCTCACCCATCTTGTTACCTGCCCTTTACTCATAACCCAATTAAATACTATTTTAGCTATTCTTTTATTATCCATAAACTGCAATCTACCAAACATTTTCATTTTACTTTTTGCATCTCTCATATGAAAACTTGACCATCCCATTTCTCCTTGAATTGCCTCCCTTGCTGTCCATACTTCTGCATCCAATGCATGTCTTCCTACTTCCCTTTGAGCTTTTTCTAAATAATCTAATATCTTTTTACTAACATATAATGCATCATTACCATATGTTAACCCTGCTACTGCAACTCCTTTCCATATAATTCTAGCTACATCATATTTATTATATGAAAATACTGTTAATTTCTTTATCAATCCCTTTCTTTTCTTTGCTTCATTTATCAATTTTTTCTCCCATTCATCCAAATAATTTTTCTGATTACTTAAAATAATTCCCAAATAACTATATCTATTCACCACACTTAACTTAATATCTCCCAATAAAAATTCTACATCTTCTCTTTCCTCAGTATTAACCATCATTATATTTGATTTTTCTTCACTAAATTTAATCCCCATCTCTTTACCCACCCTTGCACATGTCCTCCATATCTTTTCTTTTTTCTGCACACAAAAATATATCATCTGCAAAAAAAAGACCTGACAAAATATATACTCCCTTACTACCTATTAACGGTATCTCTATCCCTCTTCCTAATCTTTCTATTGCTCTTTCCATTTCACTCAAATACAACACAAACAAAATAGGTGACATAGGGCATCCTTGCCTTAGTCCCACACCATTTTTAACTTTAATTGATTCTATATTCTCTAATTGATATATATATATATAATAATTATTTTCATATAATTTCTTAATAATATCTATTAAAGCTTCATCCATTCCCAAATTTGCTAAACTTATCCGTAATCTATTTCTATTTACTCTATCATATATATATTATAATTATATATTATAATATATATGTATATTATATATATATATATTTACTCTATTATGTGTTTCTTGAATAACTTCGTCCTCTAGTGAGAAAATTCACAACTATTAACAATATGGAATACAAAATTAGTTCTAAATTTAACTAAATAGTGGCAGTTATAAGGAAAAATACAATAGTTAAAAGAAAGTTTAATTTTCTAACTTACATGCAGCTGATACCACTTCAAATTTTATGACTACCTTAAAATGTGATTTTAATTAGCTTTTAGGAGAAGAATTTTAATTTAGGCAATAAATTGTAATAAAAACAAAATTTGAAAAATGCCGATTTAAACATATGGGTAATCATATAATAAAAAAATTTTATGAAAAAAGAAAGGTAAAAAAGGGCTTAGTATAAAAACATTTATGAACAAAAAAAAAATACCGTGAACTTGGTCTGTCAAGTTAGAAATCTCTATACTCCCATCTCACAAATATAGATGTATCTAAAAAAAGATTGATTCAAAAATGATCTGTAGTACAAAATTTAATTAAGTTTCCATGCTGGATAAATTTCTCTTTCTTAAGTGGAAGACATTTTGAACACATTCTTAAAAGTAATAATATTGTAGTGTTATATACTGACTAGTTGTGAATATTTATTAAATAAAGTTATAAACATGTGCGTTATGTACAGGCTAGTTAGTATAGGCAACATTAAGCCACTCTAGATATATTATGCAGAAAAAGAAAATTAGTTTATTGCAGAAAGCAGCAGGCTTATTTGCATTTCAATGATGTCTAACAATATGCAAATTAGCATAGTTATTAAAATGCCTGCTGAATTTCTAATGTTATCAGTGAATTGTCAGAGTGTGTCAAAAGTCAGAAATTCTGAACCTGAAGAGAGATCAGGGAAGTAATAAAATGAAGTAAAGGGAAACAAACGAGTTGAAAACAGACTAGTGAAACTCTAAGTGTAGAGTAAAAACTTATTGTGCAGTATTAGAAGTGGAAAAGAGTTCCAGATCAAATATAATTAGACTAATTCAAGAGATGTGTGTGAGCAATAAGAATATCATTGTTTTTCAGAGTAAATAAACTCTTCAATTTATTATAAATTTTTGATGTTTATTTCTTTAAACAATTTTTAAAATTATTCAGTTACCAGATATTAGTTTGGTCCTAAATATATTATATATATACACACAGATATATATATATAGATGGTTATGTGTCTCACGGTATAGAACAACATAGTAGTGTGTGTGCATGCATATATATAAAGTTGAAAGGAAAGTAGAAATAAACACAAACAAATTTTTATATATATATTTTCTATATTACTCTGGAATAACAGTTAAGAATTAAATAATTTTGAATTAATTTTTTTAAAATTATAAATTAAAATTTAAAAAGGTCTAATTTATATTCTATTAATTCTGATTTTGAAATTAAAACAAACACATGTTTATGATACAATAGTTATACTGGTAATTATAAAATTCCACTATCTGTTTTGATTAGAATTTTTTTTAAAATTAATGTTGTATAATATATTTTGATAAAATTCCACAAAGTTTTTCAAAGAATTTAAGACAGATTGAAAACAGTCATTAACTTATTTCAATCAAAATAAAGAATCCTTATTTTTAATTACTGTATTTTTTCACTCTGATTATAAAAAGATTGGAAAGTAGATTAGGGTAGTTGTTACAGTTTTATACATGATGAGCATGATGACTATGAAGTTATATTTGAAAGCAAGACAGTGCAAGTCAGCCACTGCTAGTTCACAACAGTTGAGTTTATATTGACAAGGAAGGAAGTCTGATTTCTGTGTTCTCCATAGCCCATATTGTGTACTGGATGCCTGAAGTCTATCCAATTCTAGACTAAAAAGAGCTGACTGAATTCCATCAGTTACTTGGATTATATCTTTCCTGAAGATGACAATAAGCCAGTCTACTGTTTAAAAGGGACCAGCTTACACAGAGTCCATCAGCTTAAATGAAGAATTAGTTATACATAGCATAAAAAAGGTACCATGTTATAAATATATATATAAAGTACAGCTAGTGAGTTATTTTAAATAATTTCTTTAGCAATAATGATAGTTGTAATTTTTTAAATTACAATTTTTTTTTAAGTAAATAACTTTATTTAATAAAAGTGAGGTGCATTTCCAGTATATTTTATGGAAAAAAGTAAACTCCAAAATTTTTTCTAGATTGTATAACAAAAGCCTTGCTGGAATATTTTTTCAAGAGACATTTATAATTAATCAAGAGTAACCTATTAAAAAAAGAAATCTTTTATGAAGGACTGTCAAATGAATAATATTACTTTTAAAAAAAAAAAAACAAAAAAAAACTTTTTTTACCATTAGATAATGAATTAATTAATAACTGGTTCGTATTAATTATATATATATACCAAAATTTTATGTATACTTTCAACTAAATTGTGGAAAAAAATTAATATTTTTAATAATTTTATTATTTTAACAAATTAAAATATCATATAACATAAATGTCAGTGTGCACATATATTGCCATAAGTATCCATATATATATATATATATATATATATATATACTGAAAACAATCATTATTTATGTATTATGAAAATGTGATAACTTATTTTTTAATTATTATATGACAAATCCCATATGTTTTGGTACATCTGTGTGCTTATATAATGCACATAAGTAGATACACATATATCACAATTAATCATATTTTTATTACTATATGACAATTCAAATATGTTCATAAATTATTATACTGCACTCTGTATGCTTATGTAAACATATTCAAGTAATTGTAAATCACAATGCGATAACTAATTGTATTAATCAAAATGAGAAGACTTAATTTATATCTATAGCTGTATTCAGCACATGTTAATTTCACTTTGTTTTTTATTAATAAATTGATATTTCATTGTTAAAGTTATTTCAGTGAATTTATTTAATCCTAAATTATTATAAATTATTATATGTTGTATTATATCTCTTGTTCACAATAATAATTATAGAGCTTTTGTTTCTGAGCTATATTTATGCATAATGGTCCATTACATAAAAGGGGTTTGTTTACCTTTAGTGTTTATAAATATCCACTCGATTATGATCCTGGATTGGTGCAAAGAGGATATCCTTTAAAATCCATGCATTACATCTTATTTAGTTTAGTATTTATTAGAAATTAAGATTATATTTGACCAATAAATTAACTGTACTAAATGACTAAAACACTGATGATGATTAGAATGTTTTAGTATCCCAGCATTAATTTTTTACTGTTGTATTCTTATTGATTAGTACTTATGTTTGTGCATCCAAATTATTGCACAAATAATTTGCCCCAAACTTGCAAGGCTGAGTAATTAGCCTAGTGTATAGTAGACCCATTTCAAATCCAGTCACAAGATGGACTGTTGACTTATTTTTATTGTTGATCATTCATGATGATAAATATTTATTATATTACTTTTTTATAATTCTGGTGATCTTATATTTATAATTAAGGTCTGTATGATCTCTCATACTCATTCCCTTTATATTTATTTTAAATTCTATATTGACTTGGACTTGATAATGATGAATGTCATCAATCCCAGTTTATTACCTCAGATTCACCCCATTGACTCCATACCATTACAAATGGCAACTCAATTGTGGTCCAATGATGAGAATGTACTGGTAGCCATTACTACAAAATTACCACTCAACTTGATTCCAAATATAACCACATCTGAGGAAGAAAAAAGTAGGCATTTTATGCAGAATTAATTTTAAAAATATAACTGTGAAATATATGACAGGAGTACTTATAATTATAAAGTATAAAATAATAGTTTTAATGTATACTTAGGGAGTTTATATTTAGAGTTGATTAGAAAATGTATGATTTTGGAGAATAAATTGAATTTTTGATTTGATGGAGATTGTTTAGTTGTACTTTCAGTTTTGATGATGGATGGAAGATTTTGTTAAAGAACTTGAGGTATAATGTTTTCATGTAATTCTGAGATGTGTTCTATCTCAGGCATTGCTTCAACCCACTTTCTGATTTTTTATTGTTTATCATGGTGCAGTTAACATAGTTCTGCAATGATCTCAGCTTCTATGTCTCTAAGAAAAAGAGCAAGGCATAGTACTATATTTTCCAGCTTTCAAAACTCAAAGAATCAGGGCATAGTTTGTTTTCTAGCCCCTAAGGCTCAAAGAAGCAGAGCTTTGCAAAGATTTTTGCATTTTTATTTAGGATCAAGGGATTGGCTTATAATATCTAAATTGAGGTAGCCCTTTTGGTGTTCAAGGTACATTGTGTATTTATAGTCCAGTGGCTTAATTATTTATGTATCTCAGAATTTCCGGTCATTATTCAACATGTTAGTTGTCAGATGTCTGTCAGATCTCTAAAAATGATGAGAACATAGTTTGAGGTATGAACTTTATGTTAATTACACATGTATATTATGTAAAATATTGTTAGATGGATGTTTCATTTCTATTTTTCCCTTTTCCCTGGATGTCGATAATGAGATGATTCTGTGTCTCATGGCTTAGAACAACATAGCAGTGTGGGTACATGCATATATATGAAGTTAAAAGGAAAAGTAGAAATAAACACAATGTTTCTTTAGATATTTTCTTTATTACACTAAAATAACAGTTAAAGATTAAATAATTTTGAATTAAAAAATTGTTTTAATTATAAATTAAACATTTAAAAATTTCTAATTATTATTTTATTAATTCTGGTTTTGAAATTAAAACAAACATGTTTTTGTTACAATAGATATACTGGCAATTATAAAATTCCCCTATCTATTTTGATTAGCATTTTTTAAAATTAACACTTGTATAACATATTTTAATAAAATTCCACAAAGTTGTTATTCAAAGGATTAAGGTAGATTGAAAAGAGTCATTAACTTTTTTCAATCAAAATAATGAACACTTATTTTTCATTATTTTTTTTCACCCTGACTATAAAAAGGTTGGAAAAATGATTAGGGGAGTTTTACATATGATGACAGCATAATGACTATGAAGTTGTAACTGAAGACAACACAATGCTTGTCAGCCATTGCTAGTTTACAACAGAGGATTTGGATTTGCAAAAAAGTAATGGGTCTGCTTTCTGTGTTATCAATTATCCATATTGTGTACTAAATCGTATGTCTGAAATCTATCCAATTCTTAATTAAATGGTGCTGACTGAATGCTATAAGTTACTTGGATTATATCTTTGCTGAAGATGACAATAACCCAGTCTACTATCTAGAAGGGACTAGTTTATCCAGAGAGTCCATCAGCTTGATGAAGAATTTGTTATATGTATACCATTTTATTTGTATGCAGAGAAGCATAGATAAAAGTACTGCATCATATATATATATATATATTGTGCCCTTGTCTATATATATAGGTATATATATATATATATAAAGTACAGATGTTCAGTTATTTTAAATAATTTCTTTAGTGAAAATGATAGTTGTAATTTTTTTAATTTATAATTTTTTTAAGTAGCAAACTCTATTTAATAAAAAGTGAGATGCATTTCCAGTATATTTTATAAAAAAAAGTAAACTGCAAAAATTTTTCTACATTGGATAACAAAAGACTTAGTATTTTTTAAGAGACATTTATAATTAATCAAGAATAACTGGTTAAAAAAGAAAGGGTAAACTTTTACGAAGAACTGTCAAAAAATTAATATTACTTTTTTTTTAAAAAGAAAAAGAAAAAAAAAAACTTTGTTTTTACTATTAGATAATGAGTGAATTAATAACAGAATCATATTGATTTTTTTATATATAGACATGTATGGAGAATTTTATGTATACTTTCAACATGGAATTAATTGTGAAAAATATATTTTTAATAATTTTATTACTTTGACAGATTAAAATATCATACATTATAAATGTCAGTATGCTCATACATTTACATGGGTACCAACATATATATGTGAAAACAGTCATTATTTATTATTTTCTTGAAGGTTTGTGATGATAGTGTTTTAGTTATATTTTTATATTGGATTATTTTCATCATCTATTATGAATATTGGATGTCTATAGAAAAATTTAACTTTATTTAAATATTCCAAATATATTCAACTGTTAGTAATAGCACATCAAACAGGTTAGTATATGCCAAACATTTCGAGGTATTATTCTACCCTCTTCTTCACATGTTGCTGACCTGACCAGTGACAGTACTAGCATGGGATTTAAACCTGGACCCTTAGAGTCTTGAGTATTGAATTTTAAGGTAATGCTCTAACCAACTGAGCTATCCTATCAAAGGAAATAGTCACTAGCAATTTCATATACTCATCTATAAGGTTCCTTCCAGTTTGTCCACTTTTTCCTAAGAGTAAATTTGATTAGTGGTTTCCATATATTATGTATAGTTGCACTAGGTTGGTTTAAGGGATTGTTTCCATCGCCATGTGAGCAGCTTCTTTAATTGTTTTCTCTATACAATATTTTAATATTTTCCTAATTGAACATATATTCATTGGCCTATACATGGTCTTCTACCTTAGACACATCTATTTCTATCTTTTACTCATCAGTTTGCATTCTTACAAGCACTTTTCAATGAGATGAAATGGTATTTCACAGATTCAGTTTTTTTTCAGCATTTCAAGTTTAGACTTTATAGATGTTAGAATTCCTCATAGTATGGTATGCCTCTGGAATGTATAGGTACACTGTGGTACCAATATTGTTTTTTATAGTTCTTTTTATTATCTATTTAAGGTTTTTAATAACAGCTGATGGATAACCATTTTTCATATGAATTTGTTCTATATAGATCTTTTCTTTTTTCAAATCACTGGTTTCTGAACAAACTTCTATTGCTCTGTTTGATAGATATTATAACTCCATGTTTTGAGTTTCTGGTGTGATTCGATATATAGGTTAGGTATTTTCCTGTAAGCATGGATTTTCAGCAAACTGTAGTTTTTATTTTGCCATGAGGGAGTCTTGTCATAAGAACATCTAAGAATGCCAATTTTTATTCTCATTCTGATTTTTATTGTGAATTTAATTGAAGAGGATATGTTATTGATATGTTTCCAGAAAGTTTGTAGCAGTTGTATTTTTATATTGGACTATTTTTATCATTTAATATATGTATTAAATGTCTTTAGAACAATTTAACTTTATTTAAATATTCCAAATACATTCAACTGGCACATCAAACAGGTTAGTATATCCACAACATTTTGAGAGATATTAGCCTTCCCTCTTCTTCAGGTGTTGCTGGTCTAACCAGTTAGAATACTAGTATGGGATTCGAACCTGGGTCCTTAGATTCTTGATTTTTGAATGTTAATGTAACACTCTAATCAACTGAGCCATCCTGCCAAAGGCAACAGTCTGTAGTAATTTCATATACTTATCTACGAGATTTCTCCTGATTTCTCCCCTTTTTCCTGAAAGCAAAGCTGATTAGTGAATTTCATACATTATGCATAGTCACACTGGATTGGCTTATGTGATTTTTTTTACCATTATCATGTGAGCAGCTTCTGTAAATTTTCTTCTTTGTACCTTTTCTTCTCTATCCAATATTTTCATATTTTCCCAATTGAATATATCTTCATTAGCACATATATGTTCTGATACCTTAGATACATCTGTTTTCACTCTTCCAATCATCAGTTTGTGTTCTTGCAAGTGCTTTTCAGTGAGATGACTGGTCTCACCAATATATGTTCTTCCACATTCACATGGTATTTCATAGATGCATTGTTTTCTTTTCATCTTTTCAAGTTTAGATTTTGTAGATGTTAGAATTTCCTGTAGGGTGGTATGGCTCTGGAAAGCTGTTCTGATGTTATACTGATTGCAGATTTTTCTTAATTTGTCTGCTATTTTTGGAATGTGGTATACTATAATACCAATTGTCTTTTCTGTTGATGGTTCTTTTGGTCTATTTAAAGTTTTCTTAATAACAGCTGATGGGGAACCATTTTTCATAAGAGTTTGTTCTATATAGATCTTTTCTTTTTTCAAATCACTGGTTTCTGAACAAACTTCTTTTGCTCTGTTTCATAGTGATAGTATAACTCCATGTTTTGTGTTTATGGTGTGATTAGATGTATAGTCTAGATATTTTCCTGTATGTGTAGGTTTTTGGTAAACTATAGTTTTGATTTTGCCATGAGGTAGTCTTATCACAAGAACATCCAAGAATGCCAATTTTTGTTCTTGTTGCGATTCTATTATGAATTTAATTAAAAGAGATATATTGATGATGTGTTTCCAGAAAGTTTGTAGCAGTGCTTCACCATGTGGCCACACAACAAATGTATCATCCACATAGTAAATCTAAACTGTAGGTGGATATGGAGTAGTTTTTTGTCTAAGGTTTCAAGTTCTTACATGTAAATATTGCTAATCAAGGAAGACAATGGTGAGCTCATAGCCATTCCTTGATTTTGTTGGAAGAATTCTGTGTTATATTGAAAGTAGGTTGTTCTTATGCAGAATTTTATTAGTTCCATTATACTATCAACTAGAAGATCTTTTCTGGTTTGTAAACTATAATTACCATTTAATCTTTTCCTTACAATAGACAACGCTTCTTCACAATAAACTTTCCATATCAAAGCTTACTAGTAAGTCAATTCTCACAATTTTCATGTTCTTGATTAATTCTATAAAATGTCTAGAATACCTGACAAAGAACTGTTTTCTTGTATGTCAAAGAACTTAGAACTTTGAGAAGAAATCTGGCCAAAGTTTGGCAAAGTGAATCTCTAGAACTAACAATAGGTCTTAATGGAACATAATCCTTATGGATTTTGGGTAGACCATAAAGATGAGGAATTTTTTTGAAATATGATGTTATTTTACTTTTTTTTGAATCAGTGAAATACATGCGATGCTTTCTGAGTAATGCTTGTAACTTTGTTTCTGTACTCGGTATTGGATTTTTTGTCACTTTTCTATATTTGCCTGCTGTGAGGAGTTCATGTATTCTGTTGTCATAATCAGTTGTATCCATTATCACTGTTGCATTGCCTTTATCAGCAGGGAGAATATTTATAGGTTTATCTACTTTGAGAGATTTAATTGCTTTCCTCTCACCATAGGATATGATTGACGTCAATTTTTGTTGCTTGTCAAGTGTTCTTTTTATTCTCCAGCATAATTCTGCTGCTTTTTTTAAAGGCAATTTTTTGAACGATTTCCTCGGTGGCTGCCATTATATCTAATAAAGAGATATTAGATGGTGTTATAGCAAAGTTTAATCCTCTTTCAAGAACAGAAATTTCAGTATCTGTTAGATGTTTAGAACTGAGATTTTTAACAGATAAAGTTGGTACATTTCTTGGTACATTATGATTTTTGATATGCCCATGTAGGTTAGCATGTTTCTTCTTGTGGTGTTCTTTTATTTTTCCATGTAATGTAGAATATGATTTTCTTACTGCTTGAGAAACTCTTATGTAGTCTTCATCAGTAAGTTTATTTTTTTTTTTAGAAAACATTCTACATTATTAATGGAATGCAATCTTTGATACTTGAAAAACCTTTGAGCATTTATCCTTTCTCTTAACAGAGCTTCACTTGCTCTCTGAGAGTGAATTGGAGGTTTTAGTTGCAAACTTTTAGGAATTATCTTTTCAGATTTACATAAGAAAGTTAAATGATTTTCTATTTTGGTCAGCTTTAGACATAATTTTTCATAATGTCTGAAGTTTGATAAAGTATCAGGCCCATACCAAGTATTTAGTGTTTTCCTGAAGGTTTGTGATGATGGTGTCTTAGTTGTATTTTTATATTGGACTATTTCCATCATCTGTTTTACCATGTGGTCATACAACAAAGGCATCATCTATATAATCAAGCCAAGCTTTAGGTGGATATGGAGTAGTTTTTATGACTGTGGTTTTAAGTTCTTCCATGTAAATATTGCTAATCAGGGATCACAATGGTGAGCCCATAGTCATTTCTTGATTTTATAGGAAGAATTCTGTGTTATATTGAAAGTAGGTTCTTTTTATGCAGAATGTTAATAATTCCATTATACTATCAATAAGAAGAGCTGTTTTGGATTGTAAACCATTTAATATTTTTCTTACAATAGACAATGTTTCTTCACATGATACATTTATGAATAAACTTTCCACATTTCATGTTCTTGATTAAGTCTACAAAGTGTCTAGATTCTCTGACAAATGACTGGATCTTGTATGCCAAATGACTTAGAACTTTGAAAAGAAATCTTGCCAAATTTTGGCAACATGAATTTTTAAAATTAACAATAGGTCTAATGGAACATGATGCTTATGGATTTTAGGTAGACCATAAAGGTGATGAATTTTGCTGTTATTTTACTTTTTTCTGAATCAGTACAATACTTGCAATGCTTTCTGAGTAATGCTTGTAACTTTGTTTCCATACTTGGATTGTTTGCCACTTTTCTTTACTAGCCTGCTGTGATGAGTTCTTGTATTTTGTTGTCATAATCAGATGTATCCTTTACAATTGTGTCAGCAGGGAGAATAATTATAGATTTATCTACTGTGAGACATTTAATTGCTTTTATGTTACCATAGAATATGGTTGGCTTCAATTTTTTTTGCTTGTCAAGTGTTCTTTTTATTGTCCAGCATAATTCTGCTACTTCTTCTAAAGACAATTTTGGAGTGATTTCTTCAGTGCCATCCATGATATCTAATAAAGGGATATTAGATAATATTATGGCAAAGTTTAATTCTCTTTCAAGAATAGAAATTTCAGTATCTGTTAGATATTTAGAACTGAGATTTTTAACAGATTTTTCTGGGTATAGTGGCTAAAAGATTCCTGACTTTGATAAAGAAGTAGCCACATCACATCGCATAATATTACATTGTTATTACTGATTTTGTATAATAACTCAAGTTATGAAATGAGGTATTGTAAAATAGTGTCATTGAAAGGCATATAATATTTTAAAAAATATAACTGCATATATTAAAAAGTCTTTATACTTGATAACATATATATATATATTACTCAGATGCTTAATTTCAAAATCTGAAATATTTAAACAAGTTCAAGAATGGAAATCAAATTGTCCTCAATAAAGTGAGTCTGATGTGATTTAAAGAACTTAAGGGAATAAATAAAATAAATATTTCTTGTGATATAAAGCAAAAAAGGGAATTGGCATTGATTTTTCTTTTTTTACTGATAATCAAATTGTTAGGAATGAAATTAATGATTTTCATTTCTAAAATTTATAAGTATTTTAAATATTGTTTTATAGTTAAATATTGTGAAATTAGTGTATACATTGGGTTATTATGAAACAAAATTTTTGATTGTTCGTAAAGTTTATTCTTATTTATTTTAATAATTTATATGAGTTTTTTTTTTGTAGTTTAAACTTAATTTTTTTTATAAACTAAAGTGTTCTAAGATCAATGTAATTGTAAAATTATTTTCTTTTGTATTCAGTTTATTATAAGTCATTAACTAAATATTTATCAGCCAGATGAAATATGACACTCGAGTGTTATCCAACTCATAATCAATTATACTAGGCTAGAACACCTTGATTGTAATAATTAAATAAGATTTAATGTGTACATTTAAAATTAAACATTGTTTAATGTTTATTCAACATTTAGAGTGCTTTTAATCCATAATCTTGGGGATAGTGGGAGTGATTTACACTCTTGCTTTACCTATACACTGAGAACTGTTTAATTTAAAGTATACATATCAAATCTTATTTAATTATTATAATCGAGGTGTTAAAAGGATGATTATGAGTTCAATAACTCTTAAGTGCTTTATTTCATCTGGATAATAAATTAATTCTAAATTACCAATATTGACAAAGGTATGCTTATAAACATTAGAGCTTTCAAGAATAGATTTATTTTATTCTTGATTCTTTGTTTGACATTTAGAGTGCTTTTAATTCATAGTCTTGGGGAAGAATTATTTTCATTTATAAATTTTTTAATTCTATGAAACTTGTACTGTTTTTAAGTTAATATGAAAAGTTAAATAAAACTAATAAAATCTTAAATGCACTGAGCCGGCTTCTGACTGATTGCTGCCAGAATCATACTGCTGATTCTGGTAGCAATCTGCTGAAAGCTGGATCAGTGCTTTTATGACTTTCTTATTAGTTTTATTTTACCTTTTCATATTACCTTGAACAGTACAAGTTTGGTAAAAGTATATAATTGTTTGAAAAGTGTATAAGATTATGATTTTTTTAAATAATATTTTTTCTTTTAAGATATTAAACAATTTTTTTTTAAAGATATTCCATATACTATTTGTATTTAATTAACAAGTGATTTTACATTCTATGTCTTTGAAGAGATTAAGAGTAGATTAAACAAGGCATTAAAACCCAGTGATTTATGTACTTGTAGATATACCCACAATATAAGGGCGATTTAATGTGTAGGCATGAATAAACAATATGATTTTATATATGCTTCAAATTTATTTTTAATTTTCATAATTAGTTATTTCATTAAATTATTATTTTAAAATTAATAGCATTAATTATATCCATTTTTTTTAGTCAATTCGCAATCTGTCTACATAAAAAAAAGGTAATAGATACAGCTTTCTTATACATATAATTGCAGGTCCACCAATGTACAGAAAATGTATTCAAAGTGCTTCTAAATTGTGCTAGATTTCAGATAACTTGACAGATAATTGGTACTTAAGGGATACATAAAAATAGATGTATCAGTCTTTCAGCATAAAAGAATACTGGAAGATAGAAAAGCACTTTCCCTCTCAAAATAAAATAGCTGATTTGCCTTACCCAATACTACTTTATGGTAAATATAAATGAATGAGTAAGAATGATTATTGCTAGAGAAATATGTCACACTTTGAATAATCAAACTATGAACATGTGTACTTCCGGTAATGACCTAATTACTAACCAAAATTGTACTGGTTGAATTTAATTTTTTATTTTATGTCAATAAGTAGATGTCAAAAGAGACTGTCACAATTTCCATTATCAATATGTACAAGAAATAATATTATTTGATTTTGTGGAATCTAAAGCATAGGGTGTTCAGTACCAATCAAACAAACAAACAAACAAAAATGATAAATGCTTTTATTTTTGTATTTCTATATTAAAAAAATTTTTTTTTTATCATTCTCTGACTGATAATCTATAAAAATATCATCTTTTCCTTATCCAGGTTCGATCTAACCCCAGTCTTATAAAATTATAAACAATATAATTTAATGCTCAATTTAAAGTTATATTTTAAATTTATTTTATTTATTTAAAGTATATTCTTTATTAATAACACAAATCTTATATACACTTTTTACAAATAAATCACATGGTTTAACTATAAGATATACATAATAATTAATTCACTCTTCATTAAAAATACTACCCTATGCAAATGCAAAAACATCACTATATATCCAGTTCTTCTATAAATATTTCGAATTAGTTTGTCAATCCCACACTTCACATAGTATCAGCATATATCCACACCATATTTGGACCATAATTTTTTTTTGGTAGGTATCTTAGGCATTGGATTAAAGTATTTGCTCCAATCTTTATCTAGTTTTTTTAACCAGTTATACTTTTTATTATCAAAGATCACATTGCATCTTATGGACCATATTGTTTTCAATGTATGTATTATTGTCAATGTGTTATGGGGATTAAAATTCACAAAGTATCTTTTACTATTTTACTTATGTTTATAACAAGAGAAAAAATATTGCCTTCTGTCGAATGTTTATTTTTTTATATACATTTTTAAAAAGCTAATATTCATTTTTTATTATTCCTTACATTATGATGCTATCATAACAAAACAAAAAAAAAATACTTTTGAAAAATCTTGATTAAAATAATTATTATTTTTATTTTTTACAGTTAAATAAAATGATAATAAAAAGCATAAAATTAAGCTTTTTTATTTGAATAATTTCTTCAGAGTTTTTAATAAATATATATATTAACCTTCTTTAGGTATTGCAATCAAAGAGTAACGCAGCATAACTTTGAATATACCAAATACACAATCAAAGATATTTATAATAATAGTTAATGTGATGAATTATTGTATAAAATAAGAATGAGAAAATTAGAAATGTTAATATTAAAAAATATAATGAGTAAATGATGAAATTGTAATATATATATATATATTGTTAAAAGCAGGTTGACTTGACAACAGATTGAGATTGTTGATTGTTATTGATATTTGGTTTGTTTAAGTGTTGACTGGTTTCTATGAATTTACTTATAAACTCATCTAGCCTTGAGCATTATTACATATATAAAACTCATCTAGCCTTGAGCATTATTACATATATATATATAATGAAAGAGTCGATAAGATTTTGTTTAGGATGGACTAAAAATATTAGAGAAATTTTTGCTTTGAGGAATGAGATAAAATAAAAAATTTAAAATATGGGCATAAATATGTTGTACTTTAGATTTTTAATATTAAAAATATGTTGTTAGCTATAAAGGTATATAGATTAATGAATTGACAGATGAATTATTATATGGATAAATAGAAGAATTAATAGATGCTTTAATCTCTCCACAAAAGAGCAAAATCATGAGCAGTTAGAAAGATAAGTAGATAGATATTCAGATGGATGGTTTGAAAGATGGATGTAGAAATAGATAAATGAACAAAGAGAAAGACATATAGAGGGAGAAAAAGTTTGGGTGAAAAAAAGAGATGAATAACCAAAAGTATAGAAATCGATAAATGAACATAGACAACAATATATGGAAAGAGAAAAAGTTTGGGTGAGGAAAAAAAGAGAAAAAGTCAAAAATACACTCAAATGATTAGATTAATAAATGGATAAGTAGAAGTAGACATAAGGATAAATAAGCATACAGATAATGAAATAGACAGGAAAGATAGATAGACAGATAAGTAGCAGAAAGACAACCATATGGATAGAAGAGGAATTTATGAATATGAAAATGGGTTGTTAGATGGGTGATGAATAGAATAGTCAGGTGGAAAGATTAAATAAACTTTAATTTATTAATATATATTTTGAGATTTGAGAATAGTCAATTTCTTACAAGTTATTATTCATTTTTATTCTTAATTTCGGCACTGTATAGGAGTACTTTGAGCTTTTGCAGTAAAAGTTTTAAAAAATGAAGCATTGAAAAAAAAAAGGGAAATAAATTGTTGCTTCTTTTAATAAATAATTAATAAATTAACAGATCTTGAATTAGATGTGAAAATTTTGAAGAAATGCCAATTCCAATCATTGTGCATAATATATTTTTTACTATGACTGAAATTTGATGATTCGCCCTGCAGTATAGCATTTCAGGAAGAACTTCATCCATCAGTTAACTTGGAGGACTGCCAGCAATCCATAAAAATATAACAATTATCCTATTTACATTAATGTAAGTCAGGCAGCTGTTGTATTTGCAGGAATTATTGGTAGTGTTTCAAGACAATCGACAAAGAAAGTTATTTCTGAAATGCATGTATATTGCAAGGCATTTGTCACTTTTTTCATGCAGTGTGGAAACTATGATAAAAATATATTATGCATGATGATTGGATCTTGTAAAATTTATTTACAGTCAGGATGACTTAAGGTCAACATGGGTACGATTAGAATATTGGCATCATTAATGGCTTTGAGCATTCCATCGTCAGATTTTCAGTGATATAGATGGCTGAAGAGTTGGAGAGAGGAGAGGATTGAAGCCTGTTCAGTAAAGTGTGTAGATTTGCTATCTTAATATAAACTGAGCGCTGATTATATATATATATATGTGTGAGAGATGATGATTCAGACTCAGTGATTAGTGCTGATTCAGCATAAAATACATATATTGGAGATCATTTATCATTTTCACCTGTATGTGATAATGTGTATTGGTAACATTGGATAGAGTGGATAACTATAGGAAGCTTAAAAGTCTGGGTTCAAATCCTTTTAATTAAGCAATTTTTCTAATTTATTGTACCATTATTATTATTGTTGTTTTTGTTGTTGCTATTTTAATTCTATATGGAATTGTTAATAAAAATATTATAGGAATATATACATCTACTTCCTTTTTTACAAATTTGAAGAACCTTAATGATCAAATTAAAATAAACATTTGATTGACTTTGGCGTTTGATTTAAATCTTAGTATATTAATTATATGACTCAGGGCTATAACGCTGTAAATTACAAGATTGATAATCATGTATATGTCTAACTTATTTTTTAAAAAAGCCTACTTTTTAATTACTAAATGCTTTAAGGGGGGGAGTTGCACTGAAATAACATGGTAAAGAGGGGTGTTATAATGAAAAGAGTTTAGCAACATTGACTCCAGATTTATCTGAAATGTCAATATATTAAATTCTATTGATGAAGGTGTTACTCTCTGCATTGAATCAAGTCGTGGCACTTAGTAACTCCAAATACTAAATCTAATAAGTCATTAATTGAAATCCTTCAATAGGAGAATTGGTTGGGTAATGAGTTTTTTTATAATTATTTATTTAAATATTTGTAATACTGTTTTCAGATTGAAATATTTATATACAAATATCATTTTAAGCTTCATCTTTATAACTATAAAAAATGAGTTTTTTTTCTTAGCTCTATTATCATTATGAAAAATAATAATCTATTTTTCATTTCGTTTGTTTTGTTTTTCTTATCAAATTTATGATCAAATATTAATTAAAGATAAAAATATTTTTTTAAAAAAATCTTTTTTTTCTTATGAATAATTAAATAAATAAGAACATCGGATGTTGTTTGCAAAATCTTATTTAGAAATGTTTAATATATTATTCATGATATAATGATAACATTTAAAAAGGCAAAAAAAAAAAATTAACTAACAATAATGGGAATGAAAGAATTATTTAAAAACAATAAAAAAAAGTTTCAAAAGGAATTTAATTATGAGGATTTGAATATATATGTTTTACACAGAGCAAGTAAAAGTCTTTAAAATATTAAAACAAAAATCTATATATATTTAATCCCAATATTACTGGTGATATTGTATTTTTTATGATAATTGGGATGGATAAAAAATCGTTTTTTATTAAACGAGTGCAGGAATTTTATTTGCATGAAAGATCATATGCCTAAAAATGCCCTTAATTAAGATTAACAATCCTTAATTGCCAAATATATTTTATTGTCTCCAGTAGCAGTCCTTCCCAAACGAGTATGTCCATTCTGTCTTCAAGAAGAAAAAAAAGAAACATGTGTTCTAGTACTGTGGAGCCTGAGAGGTTTGCAAATTATAACTTGACTTTTTGTCAAGTTATAATCTGCAATCATTGCAGGCTTTTCAGTGCTAGAACACATTTATGAAAACTTTATGCACTGAGTTCAATTACATGTATCCCTTAAAAAAACTATAATAAGGTATTATAACAAAATAAATTTGATTAGTGGACTTACTTGACTGGAAATGCGCAAATTATTCATTCTGCAAAAGGGCAAGAGTTGGACAATGAGAATTTTCTACTAAATCTTAAATATTTCAACTTGTTCATTTTATATAAAAAAAATTAAGCAATTAAGAAAAATGTAAGCTTGGATTTTTAAAAGCATTATCAAAATTTCTTGAAAACCATACCTAGAGGAAAAGTTTTTAATATTCACCTGAAATGAATTTTATACCAGTGTTTAATAGTAGTAAGATCCAAAGCTACTAATAATGACATGATAAAAATGCAAATGAGAAAAGACTTGAGGTAAATAAAAATTGCTACCACTGTCTTTCAAAGATTAAAAAAAAACTTTTTGTCTGCAGAAAATGTAGCAAGCCAATATGTATAGACCATATTAAAAACCTGTAGTAAGTGCTTTAATCTAAAATAAAATCATTTAAAAATTATTTTACTTTTTTTAATGCTCATTTGAAACCATAATTATATGATAAAATAATTCTTTTTAGTGAGCAGATTCATTATACCGCATGCAATATATCTTACAAAACTGCATTGTAGCCATTGTGGGTTAAGTTTAGAAAACAATTTATTATCCAAAATGATGTACATCAATTTTAGAAAGGATAATAAAGAAAGAATAAAATCTATGTGCTTTTAATATAAACCAAATATATTTTATCATTAAGTATGATTAAAATGAAAATAACTATCTACCATTGGGTTACGTGATGTCAAAACAATGAAAGACAGAATGTTTGCCACTCTGTCTTTAAGCTCTGTTGTTATATAAGCGTAGTTTTGATGTATTAAAATTATAACAACAGAGTTTAAAGACAGAGTGGAAACCATTCTGTCTTTCATTGTTTTTGATGTCACACAAGCTGTAGGAAATTGTTTCTTTCATTTCAATTCCAGATATTAAAAAGTTATGATTACTTATCAATAAATATGATAGTGTAAAAAAACTCTGAGGTAAAAAACAGCTGCTGGAATATTGTAAATCTTTTTTACAAATAACAATTATTATTATTTTTTTAATGTAATCACATCACATACAATATTCATAGATAAAAAAGGCTGTTTGTGAATCATAAAATGTATTACATTTGCATCAAACATCACATGATCATCATTTTTTATGATTACACAAACAGTTTTTCATAGAGGCAAAACTCTCCATGCAATAGAACCACTCAGTGCAAGCCAGAGTAATCAATGGATGCAGGAAAGTTTGTGCATAAAATTGGTATCTAGTGTCTTCTCATCCACACCTTTCTGTATCCATTGATTACTTTGGTTTGCACTGAGTGGTACTACCACATGGAGAATTTTTCCTCTGTGAAAAGCAGCTCGTGTAAGCATAAAGAATGGTGATCATGTGATATTTGATGATTTAATACCAATCCTGATCAATAGAATTATGGTTCCTGTGGTTATTAAAGAACTAAAGACACCAAAAAGTATGGATGCTGAATTGAGTTCAGATCTATATGACTATACAAGCTAATGAGTTTAGTTTGAAAACATTATTGTGTTTTCATTTTGGGCTCAAAGCTTTATAGTTAGCTAAAAAGTAAAAGGTGGTTGCTGGAGGATTGCATTAGATCATAAGGCCTAAGTGCAATGCTCTCAGATCCAATGCTCCTCACTTATGAAAGCCAAAATCTAGAAACTAGTCAGGGAATATTGGATGAGTTGGCACTAGGTAGGGATTTTATGCACAAATCTTTCTGCATCCATTGATTACTCTGGCCTGCACTAAATAGTGATACTGTATGGAGAGTATTACATTTACAAATTTTAATGTGCATTTTGTCTATTTACATTTTTGTTTGTTTATATTTTTTGTATAACATATGTTTGAAATATAGCATAGCTTGTGGCTTCACTGTAGTTATTTAGAACTTTTATAATTACAAAATATAACCAGAATGTTTTTACAAAATAAAATCTGTGTGAGTTGTAAGTTATTTCCTGCCATTTGGAGCTTAAAGGATGTGGATAATTCTGGGTATGAGCCACTTCTGTAAAGTCCTTTAGCTCTTTCCTAAATTTTAGCAAAGAGTTTATTTATGTTACTAATTAACTCATAGACTTTTAGCAATAGTAATTAATAGAGGTTGTTTTTGCAAAATAATCTCAGCTAATCTTTTAACTCTTAATTCTTTTGCAGACTTAGATTTATATAATTCTATAATTTCTCTATTTAACAATGTTCTGTCTAAAGGCTTAGTGAATGAGTACTTTAAATTACTTTAAATAATAAAAATCATATTGCATAACTATAATCATTTGAAAATAACTCACTCTATGTCTAGAAAAATATTACTAACTCTAATTACAATACATTGCAATAATAAAAACAACAGCAGCTACAATAATTCAATTCAATTCACTTTATTTACCATACAAAACAATAGCATTAAGCCAATTACAGAATTGCACCATAATTAATATACAATAATATAAATAAGCAAGTATAAATATCAAATAATGAATATGTCTATATTCTATATTTCCCTTGTAAGATTAATAACAAATTTTTTAAAATCTAATACAAAAATATTTTCAATAATAAAATTTTTGATTATAAGTATTAGACAGATGAAACAAAGGTGAAGATTTTAATGTGTTAGAGTGACAAACCTTAATGTAAAATAAATTAAATGTGCATCTTTTATATAAACAATGATTAATTGTAATGTTTGAAATTTTGTTTGTTAAAATAATTTAATGTTATTTAAGCATTTGAAATCTCTAAACTTTCTTCTCATAGATAGGGATGGATAATGGTTATTTAATTTAATATGTTTAGAAAATTTATCATAGATAATTAAATTCTGATATGGTTCCAAACAACAGATACAAATTCCAAAATAGGCAGAACCAAAGAGAGAAACAATTTATGCTTTGAAGAGTTAGTAAATTGTCTACCATGACTTAAAATCACACTAATAATTTTAAAAGCTTTATTAACCATAGTTTCAATGTGATGGAGAAATGACCCATTGTTAGCAAAAATAATGCTAACATCTTTCTGGATATCAACCAAATTTATTTTATGGCCTTCAATATATTAAGGTCAATTTAAGATTTCAGATTTTTTGAAAAAAAAAAGTTAAACAATTATCCATGTTAATATCAATCTTATTATTTTACACCATTTCACAAAATTGTTATCTTTTTGTAAAGGTATGCAATCAGTAATTGGATTAATATTCTTAAATATTTTGCAATCAATCAAATGCAAAAGTTATGAAACTTCCAAACTTTGTCCTAAATCATCGAAGTAAATGTTAAATAATAATGATGCAAAAATATACTGCTTTGAGGTATTCCTATATTACAATAGTATAAATTAGAAAACTTGTTATTAAATTTTACACAAGTCATTTTTACGTAATAAAAATTCAAACCATATAATCAAATTAAAAGAAAAGCCTAATTTGTACATTTTATGAAGCAATATAAATGCATCCACTTTATTAAATGCTTTGGATATATCAAAACAGATAACATCTAGAAGGCATTGAGTCTCAAAAGCATTAGCAATATGATCAGTTATTGTTAGATGATTAGTTTCAGTTGATCTATTAGTTAAAAAAGCTATGTTGCATAGGAGCTAAAACCTTCTTTATGTCATTAATAATTTTTTATAAATACACCTTTTGAAATGCATGCAATTGCACGAAGCATTGAAATAGGTCTGTAATTATTAACATTATCTCTTGAACCATTTTAAAAATAGATATAACTTTCATAAATTTAAGGGTGTTGGGAAAAATACAATTTTTAATGGAACAATTAAGAATGCAACACAGGGGAATAGCAATGTATTTTACATATCCTTTATAAATAAAAGAAGGTATATTATTATGACCTAAACTTGAATAGCAATAACAAGAATAATAATAATAACATGATGATGATGATCCATCTCCCATTTTATCCCCACTTCCTTATTGTTACAATATATATATATATTAAAGACTTTTGTTTCACATTTAAATATTTCACAAATATAAAATTATTTAAGAAGTTTTTTTTCAATAGATAAAACATTATGTAAAGGAATATTTATATTTCATAAATCTTTTTATATGCTTTTATTTAAAGTATTCTGTTTTTTTTTTTGTTGATCTGTCTGTCTGAGAAATCTTGTAATTCAATTTCCACTCATTTACCAATTTACAATTTTGTTGAAACTTTGCATGCAAATGTATTTCTGAAGTCAAAACATTTTTAAAGAGTTTATAGACAATTTTAGAAAAAAAAAAGTGAAAAGTTAAAATTTTCAATTTTATATGTGATGTGATATAGTTATTTCTTTATCGAAGTCAGCAAGCTCTCAGCTACTAAGCCCAAAAAAATCTGTTAACCACTTTATTTTCACTCAGCATTCCCAACCCTAAGTTTTTCTTTTACTAGCACATAATGCATCATTACCATGAGTTAACACTGCCACTTCCTTCCATAAAATTCTTGCTACAACATATTTATTATATTAAAACATTTTAAATTTTTTATCAGTCTCTTTCTTTCCTTTGTTTCATTTATCAATTTTTTTTCACATTCATCCAAGCAATTGCTCTGATTACTTAAAATGATCCCCAAATAGTTATACCTATTCACCACATTTAATTTTATATCCCCCAATAAATAATCTTTCTTTTCTCTTTCTCTAGTATTTACCATAATTACTTTTGATTTTTCTTCAATAAATTTAATCCCAATCTCTTTCCCCACCTTTGCACACATCTTTAGCATAACTTCCATATCTTCCCTTTTTTCTGTGCACAAAAAGATATCAGCAAATAAAAGACCTGATAATGCATACACTTTCTTATCATCTATTAATGGTATCTCTACCCCTCTTGCTGGTCTTTTTATTGCTCTGTCCATTTCTTTCAAATATAACAAAAACAAAATAGGTGACCTAGGACATCCTGGCCTTAGTCCCACCCTATTTTTAACTCTGATTCTTTATTTTCTAATTGATACATATAATAATTATTTTCACACAATATCTTACTAAGATCTACTAAAGCTTCATTCATTCCTAAATTTACTGAACTTACCCATAATGTATTTCTATTTATTATTATATGTCTTCTCTATATCTATAGAAATCTTATATAACTGCCTATCTGTATTCCTATTCATATCTATAAGTTATATGACTACAAATAAACTATATTTTATATGCATATCCATTGTAAAACCTCTTTGCATTTCTCCCACAATATTATTTTCTTCCATCCATTTTGCCATCCTTTCAGCCACCATGTATGCAAAAACTTTATACTCCATCAAAATTACACCTACCAGTCTATAATTGTTTAGCATTCTATGATCATTACCCTTTCCTTCAAATAATAGCCTCACTCTTGTATTATTCTAGCTAGCTGGAAATTCTGTCTTCTGTGCCATCTTATTAAAACATGAAATTAGATTTAATTTTGCCCCATTTCCAAATTATCACCATTTCTATTGCCCATCCATCTAAACCTCTTACCTTTCGACTTTTCAACTTTTTCCCTGCCTCATTCAATTCATTTTCTGTAAAACTAATACTTCCATTACTATATGCTTTTATGTTTGTTATCACTCTATTCTTCATATCTTTCTATATCCATTACATACTTATTTAAGATTGTCTCTTAATTTTTCTTTAGCACTACACTTTTTCTCCTCACCATTTAGTAATACTATTTATCTCTCCCCTAAATTATTTCTTTTAATATATTTCCAAACTTTTTTATTTCCATTTCTTTCACTTTTATTAATATTCTCCAATAATTTATTATTTAATTTCATTCTCTATCTATAATTATCTATTTTAGCAAACTTCTTTTTATTTAAATAGTTTTCCCATTTAATATTAACATCTTTTTCACTTTCTTTGTGTTAATAGCACATTTATCTTGTCTGCATGCTTTCTTTCTATCTTTTACACTTTTATTAATTCTAATTTTTCTATTACTTTTATTCCTCTGAATATTCTCACTTAAAAACTCTATTTGCCATTTTTTTTACTTCACCACATTAGTTCTTATATTAATCCCTAAAAAACTCTTCCATAATTTGTTCTACTTTATTGTATATTCTTCTAACGTATTCTTATCATTTGCTCTTCATTCACATCTTTCACTATCCTTTTTACTTTTATTATTATTTTCTATCACATTACTAACTATTTCTATTATAAAGAAATTATGACTACTATTACATACTCTCTCTTCATTATCAAACATTTTAATTTTCTGAACTTTATTAATTCCCTCTCTCTACTAATACATAATCTATTGTGCGAAATATATTATTTCTAGAGCATGTGTATTGCCTCTCATACATATTTAATAAATTTCCAAGACTCAAATTCACTCTCTGACAAAATAAATTTCAAAAAATCCATTCTTGTTATACAAGTCATCAATTTCTTCAATATGTTTATTCATATCCTCTATGATCATTATTTTCTTCCCCTTTATTAAAACTCTTTATATCCTTAAATAGACAGTCGTATATGCTACTGTTCCACTTCATTAGAGTTTGACTACCTCCAATGCCCATATACACTATAATCACCATCCATTCTTCTCTTCCTAACCTTATCTCATACCATAAATGTTTTTGACACTTTGCAGTATTTAAATATATTTTTTAACAAAACTCTTATATCACCATCCCTTTTTTCTTTTTCTTTTTTATTTATACACTGCCCTACCAAATTTTTCAGTGTAGGTTCTTCTTTCTTTTATTGATGTGTTTCCATTACTGCTAATATCTCAAGTCCTTCATTTTTAACTGCTTCATTTAATTCCGACCACTTTTCTGGTCTCCTACCACCTTGCAATTCAAATATCCAATTTTAACAATTCCTTTATTTCTTGCTACCATTTTATAAATTCTTTTGACTCTTTTTTCTTTATTGTATTTATAATTAGTTTTATAAACCCATTCCCTTCCCACATCTACATTTATCTGCATCAGGTGTCTTTTGTTTACTTCTTACATCCTGTCCATTCTTAACCTTTTTTGATAATATTATAATTTAAAATCCTACCCCCTTTATAAGTTTCCCAAACTACAATATTTTTTATAAATCAAACTCCCTAATGCTTCTTTCCTTGTTTTACTAAATGCAATCCATCTTTGCTATATAACTTCTCTTAGTAATAAAAAAATCACATACATCCACAAACATAACATTATTTCTGTCACATAATGTTTTCAATATCTCATTTATAAAACATGCCCTATCTAACATATAGCTATTGTCAAATCTTGGTAATAATCCTACTACTTCTACTCTTCCTTTAACCTTATTTAAACTACTGATCAATATTTTGTATTCATCCATTACTCTTTCTGATGGTTCTGATAAACTTCTCCTCTATATATTTATTTTATCTTTACCATCCCTAATTATAGTTCCAGGTACTTATTTCTATTTTCTTTTGCAATTACATTTCCACAGCTTCTAATTAGTGAGTTCCCTGTAAAGTATGTCTCATTTTCCCTAATTCATCTATAATATTCTTTTCAACAGTCTGAATTTCCTTATCTATTTCTTCCTTGTTATTTTCACTCATTAATTCTTTGATCTGCTCAAACTTCATTTCTAATGCTTTTAATTTTACTTTTACATCATTTACTTCTTTTCTATCTTACTTATTTTTTGCCTAGCTATCATTAATGTACAACTTATATTGTTATTCATATCTCTTGTCACACTATTAAATATATACTTCATTCTATCATCCTTATTTACATTTTTCTGCATTTCTGCTGGTTTTCTTTTTTTCACTTCTTTTATCACAATTATATATGCTATACACAATCATAACATTTTTTATATCTTCTCGTTTTATTTAAGCACTTGAGATGCAAAATCTTATCACATAGTGTACCTAGTTTTCTTCTGACCATCATCCAATACTAGTTAAACCACTGCCATCTAGCACTATTAAATTGTACCAATTCTTTTTTTACTCATAATTTCTGAAACTATATAAAACAAAAAAGTAGAAAATAATTTATTTAATAAGTGCTTTTATTTATACAAATGAACTAAAAGTATAATGGTTAAAGTGTTCATATATATAAACATATTGAAATGCTTATGTGTTTCATAGCATACATCAACATAGTAGAGTGTGCACACATATATATCTATATTGAAAGAAAAAGTAAAAATAGATACAGACAGAAATTATTACAGTGGAATAACAATTAAGGATTACATAATTTTGAATTTTAAAAAAAAATTATTATAAATTAAATATTTAAAAAGGTCTAATTAATATTTTACTAATTCTGATTTTGAAATTAGAACAAGCATATTTTTACATTACAATAGATATATTGGTAATGATAAAATTCCACTATGTATTTTGATTTAAAAATTGTTTTAATTAATGCTTGTATAATATATTTTGACAAAATTTGACAAAGTTGTTTTTAAAGAATTAAGTTGAATTGAAAAAATATCATTAACTTATTTTTTTATCAAGATGTGGAAAACTTATTTTTAAGTATTGTATTTTTATCACTCTGACTATAAAAAATGTGGAAAAAAGATTAGAGGGGAGTTTTTAAAAGTTTACAAATTAGATCAGAGTTACCATGAAATTATAACAAAAGGCTACTAGTTCACTATAGTCGAGTTTGGATTCACATGAAAATAAAGAGTCTTCTTTCTGTGTTCTACTTAATCCATATTGTATACTAGCTGCATGTCTAAAATTTATTAAATTTTTGACTAAAGGGAGATGATTGTAGACCAGCAGTTATTGGATTATATCCTTCCAAAAGATGGCAATAAGCCAGTCTACTGTTTAGAAACAACAAGCTTAACCAGAGAGTCCATCATATTACTGAAAATTAGTTTATAGATATTCTGTTTTATCTATATACAGAGAAGTACAGATAAAAAAAGTACTGTATCATGTATATGTAAAGTACACCTGGTGAATTATTTTAAATAATTCCTTTAGTAAAAATGACACTTGTAATTTTTTAATTACAATTTTTTTAAGTAAATAACTTTATTCATCAAAAAATAAGATACATTTTCAATATATTTTATTAACAAAGAAAAACTCCAAAAATATTTCTAGATTTGGGGAACAAAAAAACTTGCTGGAGTATTTTTTTGAAAGATGTTTATAATTTATCAAGAGTAACCTGTCAAAGATGTAATATTACTTTTAAAAAAAGAAAAAAAAACTTTTATGAAAGACTGTCAAAGAATTATTACTTTTTTTATAAGAAAAAAAAATTTTTTTTAACCATTAGATAATGAATGAATTAATAACTGATTCATATTTTTTTATATATTTACACATGTATTTGTAAATTTTATGTATACTTTCAACATGGAATTAATTGTAAAAAATATAATATTTTTAACAAGTTCATTATTGTGACAAATTCAAATATATAATATAAATGTCAGTGTGTGCACACATTTCCATGAGTACTCACATATATATGCATTTTATGTTTTTTGACATTGAATTAATTGTGTATTAAGAAAATATAAAATGATTTATTAGGTGTATTTTTTTGCAAATGCTAGGGTGTTTGCACATTTCCATCTGCAAATATATGTTAAAGCAGTCATTATAGCTTTTTAATTATCATATGACAATTCCTATATATTGCAGCAATGTCTGTGTGCTTATATAGATGAGTGTCAGGCACACACATATACATTAAAATTAATCATATTTTTTATTATTATATGACAATTGAAATATGTTCATAAATTATTATATTGCATGACTATATGCTTATATATAAGTGTGTTTTATGCAATCCTATTGAAACCTATTTGTAAAAATTACAATATAATGGTGAATTTCTTTTTGGTATTAATCAAAATCAGAAGCTTTAATTTATATATAGCCATATTCTACAGTCCTTAATTTAATTTAATTGTTATTAATAAATTTGTATTTCATTGTTTAACATTATTCCAGTGAATTTATTTAATTCTAAAATATTATAAATTATTATATGTTATATTATATCTCTAGTTCACAATAACAGTTATAAAGCTTTTGTTCCTGAGCTATATTCATGCATAATGGTCTGCTATATGAAATGGGTTTGTTTATATTTAGTGTTTATGAACATCCCAAAAAGGGGATATCTTTTAAAATTCATGCACTACATTTTATTTAGTTTAGTATTTATTTAGAAATTAAATGTATAGTTGGCCAGTACATTAATGGTACCTAAGTGGACAGAGCATTGATGATGATCAACATGTTTTAGTATCCCAGCATTATTTTTTTAATTGTTATATTCTTATAGATTACCATTTAAGTGTTTTCATTCCAATTATGGTTTAAATAATTTTTCCCAAGCTGGGGTTAAATATTTAGCCTGGTCTATAGTAGACTCATTTTAAATCCAGTCATAAGATGAACTGTTGATTTATTTTTATTGTTGTTCATTCATGATGATGAATGAATGTTTTTGTCTGTAATGTTGCTGAACTTATAGTTAATCATTTATAGTTTCATGCTGCCCTCTTATGGTGCACTGCTTATATTTATTCATATTATTTGTAAATTTATATTTTGTACTAACTGGGATTGATGATGATAAATGCTATCACCCAGGTTCACCTCATGATCTCTGTGCTATTATGATATATATACACACAGTTACTATTTATTATATAAAATATTTTAATCATTAATTATTACTTTTATTAAATTTACATGTCAATATTATTCTATTTTAACAATAAATAAATAGCAAATTGTTTTATACATATTTGTAAAGGTGTACATATGTTCATTTTCTTAATAATTAATTTACTTTTAAAATATCTAAAGTTACATTATTTTTTTTATATATAAATAATATATTAATATATATATATATATTGAAGACATCACATATATATATATAAACATACATATGTGCTCCATGTATATATATATATATATATTGTTGTTATAAAGTTATAATACTAAGGCATTTAAAAAAAATTACAACAAAAAGAAATTTAATTTTATTACACAATTTAATATTGTTATGTGGAAGTAAAGAGGGGGTGTTCAAGTCAGTAAAGAAAATGTAAATAATTAATTGAAATCAATTTGTGATAAAAGAATGTATAAATTAAATTCCAATTTTGTAATTATTTTAAGGAAAATGGTGACAAAAATAAGTAATTACTGTAGGAATCAGATAAAATCAAAAGCACTCAGAATTTAAAAAGAAAATGCAATTAGTAAAATTTTAAAATTAAACTAGATCAAGATTGTGATCAGCAAGATTTTTTAGATAGTAAAGAAAATAATTTTCTTTTTTGAAATTAAATCAATTTGAAAACATCCAGATGCCTTTGTTTTGAGGAATATATATAGGAGCAAAAAAGCATGTTACTTGTTATAGAGCTTTTAGACTTCTTGTAAAGTTTTTTTAAGCTGTTAAATTATCTCACACTTCGACCAGTGAGTAGAACACCACAATTTCTCTAGCCATCTCTGGAGGAACTGAGTACAGAGTTCCCTGGTACTATAAAATGTGATGCTGCTCAAGATCCTGCCTGCAGTTGACAATCCAAGTTGCTGACATGCTATGCCATCATTGTCAATAGAAAGCCCTTAGTACAATGTAACAGTAATGACCAGCCAGCCACCTTCCAAGAGCACTACCCCATAGGACCAATGAACTATACCAAGAAGTTCAGTGTAGTATTTGACTATCTAACAAAATCTTTTGAAGGTCTGTTAAAAATGTGATTGTTTGAACTTTATAAATTTAAATTTACATGTAAACAATTAAAGCTTCTTCAATATTCTCTTTCCTTACTTAAACAATTATATATTAATCATTCTGTAAAATATGTTTCTAACTGCATTATTTAGATATTTTATTGCATTGTTTAAAATATTTTTTTATTGTATTTTGACCTATGCTAATTTAATTACAATTAAAGAAGATCACATTTTGTAATATACTTGATCCTTTGAAACAGATAATAGTATATATTTGTTGTACTCAGATGGCATGTATTTCTTAAATTTTAAAAACTTTGTGCTTATAATATTGCGAGTATGTGCGTATATAATCGACCTATTAATTATAAATATAAAAATACAGTCTCAAATATTTATATACGAGCATATTCAGTTATATTTGTTAAAGCTGAAATAAACATAACTGTGTAATTAAAACTTATCTATATAGCAGCATAATAAGTTTAAAATTATAATATTACTTATTTTTCAATATTCACTCTAAATAATTATTTTAAGTCAGTATTCATTTTGAATAATTTTCAAGTCAGATAATTTTCAATTCTTTAGTTGCTTAAAATTACACAAGCATAAAGTTTATCAGTTTTAACACTTCATTTTAAAAATAAATCTTTAACCAAAATTTGACCTAGTTAAAAATTATAACCAAGACCAATTATAATATTCAGTCAGGCATAAATCTATACAAATTGCTATGACCATTTCTCTTGAAAATATATCTTATAACTATGATGTCAATTAAAACAACAGAGCCTTTCCAAGTCCAGATTTAGCTATACTAAATATTTTACTAACTAGATATTTGGTTAAAGGCTAGTTTGAACCAGTCATCAGGTGATGTGGCATGACTCAAAGTAGGAGGTAACTACTGTCAAAAATATAGTATAAAAAGGGCCTAAATAGCCATCAAGGTACTCTTCCATCCATCCATCATCATCTGTCTTAATTTTGCTGTTGCTGTTGCTGTGAAAATTGTGTTATTGCTGCCGAAATTATTTCTGAAAAGCAGAGCTGAAGGTTATGTAAGAAAACTGTTCCTGCCATTTAAGAAAGCTGAATCTTAAAAAAGCCACCATCAAAGCTGCTCCAAAGATGACCGAGGGTTAGAGACAAAGAGACAGCTGTTTGTTCTTCCATGGGCAGCTATCGATGAGAGAAAACCTCCACCATGCCCAGCACAGTAAGAAATAAGCTGTACCTGAGAGACCAGAGAGTTCCTGACCAGAGAAATGGGAAAAGCTGCCACAGAAATAAATTTGCCAAGCTGCATCCAGACTAAAACCAAAGAGAAGCCCAGCCTGACTGAATAGAGAGAAAAGCATATTGAACAATGCCTTAAAGACTTTGCCGGTAAATCCTTTCTGCCAAATATTAAATTTCATAACTAAAACGTATTCCAAATGAAAGCTAGCTAACTAATAAATCACATAATTAATTATATTTTCTAAATGTTCAACTAAAATGTTTATCTTAAACTTGATTAAATCTTAAGAGTACTCTCAAAATTCTTGCTTGATCATTAATAATTTTAAATAATCATACACATCTAGTTTCTATAAAACCATACAACAAATTCTTACTTCTAAATTATCTTATTGATCGTTTTATGCAATTTATTCTTATGCCATCTATCTTTAGTTTTAAGTTCATGTTTATAGATTTGTGCGGTGTTTTATCGGAATGGAGTCTTGTGTGTTAATAAATTATTGGGGGGAGGGGAGTGAGTAATCACTTTTAATTTATCAGATTATTGCGATATAAAGAATATAGCCAAAATTCCTTTGTGAAATAAAACTATTATTTATGCTAGAGTGAATTGGTATTTATATTGCCCAAACAAGTTATTTAAAACACCTCTTTGCTAAAATTATTTAAAATGTATATTTAGCATATATTATTTAAAAAGCATCTTTATTATTTAAAACACATCTTTTTCTCAAGTTATTTAAAATGAAAATGTTTTGCTAAAGTTCTTTAAAATGGAAATATTTTGCTAAAGTTATTTAAATGTATATTTTGCGTATATTATTTAAAACGCATCTTTTGCTAAAGTTATTTAAAATGAAAATGTTTTGCTAAAGTTATTTAAAATAAAATATTTCGCTAAAGTTATTTAAAATGTATGTTTGCATACATTATTTAAAACGCATCTTTTCCTCAAGTTATTTAAAATGAAAATATTTCACTAAAGTTATTTAAAATGAAAATGTTTTGCTAAAGTTAGTTAACATGTATCTTTTGCGTATGTTATTTAAAATGCAGATTTTGCTCAAGTTATTTAAAAATTATATTTGCATAAGTGATTTAAAATATGTATTTTGCCAATTATTTAAAAAAGTATATTTTACGCAAGCTATTTAAAATGTAGGTTTGCATTCATTATTTAAAACACATTTTGCATTATTAGTAAGGTCTATTCTGGGCGAGTTATTTAAGATGAGTAATTTATTTAAAAATCAATAATTTGTGTGAGCTATTCTATAACCCATATTTTTGATTATTTAAAAATCAGTTTGATATTAGAT
This sequence comes from Epiperipatus broadwayi, assembly GCA_028023455.1. Classification (NCBI taxonomy): domain Eukaryota; kingdom Metazoa; phylum Onychophora; class Udeonychophora; order Euonychophora; family Peripatidae; genus Epiperipatus; species Epiperipatus broadwayi. The sequence goes on along the minus strand of JAQFVV010012406.1, from coordinate 1,486,503 downwards.
GTAGGTTATACTACATATAATTAATGTTCCCAGTTCTAAAAGTCTTAAGTTGGCTATAACTTCGTTTAATTAGAGAATAAGTAGCTATGCAGAAAACCTTAAACCAGATTCTCATTATTGCCTTTATCATATAATATAATAAGCTTATTTATGAACTGACCGATGGGAGTAGCACCGAAGAAGCTAAGATTTTGGTGTAATTAATTTATAAAACATTAATTGATCATTGCGAATGTGTTGCTAATTAGCATAAATATGCATATATTCTTGCTATGTCTATAATGGCCTACTTCAAGATTGTTCCCACGTCCAATCACGCCTTGAAAGCTTAGGCAACTGTGACCTTTCTTTGTATTTCATTGTCACGCCTCGAAAGTTTAGGCAAATGTGACAGTTATTTGTATATAATAGAACCAAAGCATTTCCAAAGGGCTCATAAGCCACTCTTCTGTTCACTTAATCAAAAGATCTCTTCCATTATAGCAAGCAGATCAGTTAGGGGAACCGTTTACTAGGTAATAAACTTCAATGAAGAATGCATTCGAGGCGCACTTATCTGATACTAGTTTCTAACGCACTAGAATCTGATGTTCAACTACCACATCTCAGTTCAGTTTCCCTAGAAAGTAACTTCGGCATTGATCTGATCTAGAATCTGAGTTAAAGAGTTTATCTGTATAACAATTATATATCACGCAAATGTCTCTATAATATGATTTTAAATGTCTTAATAATATAATCTTAAACTTAGTAATTATAATATAATTTTAAAGTTAGTAATAAAAATATAATCTCTATCATTTATTTATCAATTTGATCACTCTAGCTAGCTATAACTGATTTCCAGTATATAAAACATGACATGAATTAGAACATGAAAGATGGCATAAGCTTATTAAAAAGTCATATGCTTTGTGATATTATTTTATAACCTTGAGAATCCACTCATGGCTTTGTAATATTATTTTATAACCCTGACAATCCATTAATTGCTTTGTAATATTATTTTATAACCCTGAGAATCCACTCATTGCTTTGTAATATTGTTTTATAATCCTGAGAATCCATTCCTTGCTTTGTAATAGTTTTATAACCTCGAGAATCAACTCATTGCTTTGTAATATTATTTTATAACCCTGAGAATCCACTCACCTGCATGTGAGCTAGCTATACACAATCTACTATGCTTTAATATCTATTGAATATTATATTAAATTTATGAAATATAAATTTGTCTCAGTCTCATTACTTGCTCATTATCATGTGAATCACTAGTTAAGTTATATAATAGAATATGTAATAGGGAGAAATGTCTCATGTTTTACTGCTTTGCTATTGCTGGAACATGAATAGAGAGATAGCAAGTGTAACCTTGGGCATGTCATTCATGATGGGTTGACTTGGAAGCATGAGTGAGAGAGTTGAGGTATGATCAGACGTAGGATATTACATCCGGACTTGGTCAGCCTTTGGTTCTCTGGCTCAGACTCTCAGTCTATTGAGCAAATGTACGAACCTGACCATTACATAGCTATATTTTTTTCCCAGAGTTGGCGACCCAACATGTGGCTTAGACTAAGTACACAACCCTGAGTAGAGTCTTTATAATTTTCCATTCCAAGTATCATTGCAGTATGACAAAAATAGGTATAAATTAAACAAAACAACTCACAATCTGGTATCATAGTTGATAAATAATTGAGTTTGTAAATAATTTGATCAAGGAAGAAAAAGAAATACACAGATGATCAAGCAAAAAAAAAAGGAAATACATGCAAACTAAAAAAAAAAGATGAAAAAAGTTTATTTTTAAGGCAGAAACCTCATGTGGCAAGACAGAAGCTGGGTGAGTCTGAAAATTTAATTTATTATTTAGATGAGCTTATTATATAGTTAATTATATATTATGTAGAAATATCGGGTGGCAAATAACAAAGAGGAAATGTAGGTAAAAAACAAAGGTAAATGAGGTAGTTATAGGTAGCCAGTTCTGGAGGAGTAGATGGTGAATCAGCTGTCAGATATAAAAATAAAAGAAACAAATCAAAGAAAATAATAGTACTAAAATATATATAGAAAATAAAAATAAAATGGAAGTTGAAAGAAAAGAGGAGGGAAAAGAGGAACAGGAAGAGCAGATAGGAAATGAAGTAAAAAGTGAAGGTAAAACTTTGAGATCAGGGAGAAGGTTATTAAAAGATAGTAGCAGTATGAAAGAGGAAGTAGCAATGAGAAAAATTGAGAACATAGAAAAGGAAAGTGGACCAAAACCAACACAAACAAAGGGACATAAGGAAAAGCAGGAAGTAGTAAATGAGGCACCAAGCCTAATGACAATAATGGAAATGATGAAAAAAGATAATGAGAGAAGGGAAAAAAGATAGAAGAGGTAGAGAAAAAAAATAAAAAGATAAGGCTGAAAGGAAAGAAAAAGAAAGAAGAGATAGCGCTGAAAGGGAAGAAAAAGATAAAAGAGATAGAGAAGAAAAAAGAGAGAAGGCTGAAAGGGAAAAAAATGAAAGAAGAGATAGAGCTGAAAGAGAGGAAAAAGATAGAAGAGATAGAGAAGAAAAAGAAAAAGATAAGGCTGAAAGGAAGGGAAAAAAAGAAGAGATAGAGAAGAAAAAGATAAGGCCGAAAGGGAAGAAAAAAGAGATAGAAAAGAAATGTGTCAATATATAGAGCACATGTTTAACAGCAAGGTAGAACAGAGGTTCCAAACTCTAGAGGAAACAATGGGTAGGTTAAAAATTGACTGTAAGAACAAAATGAAGAAACACAGAAAGAGTGTGAGGAGTTCCTGGAGGCACAAAAAAAAACAGAAACTAGTTTGAGGACAGTAAAAGGGGAGGTCCTCACAGTAAGGAGCAAGCTAGAACAGCAGAGAGAGAGCTTACATAAAGAGATAATAGATATAAGGAAAGAAACAAAAGAAGGGGAGGGCATAGAGAGTTAGAGAAAATGAATAAAGGGACTGCAGAAGGGAGAATAGATCTATCCCAGGAGATACAGGGGCTGCAGGAGAAAGTAGATAGGGTAGAAAAGGGGCAGAAAGAGATAGAAAATGGGCAGAAAGAGACAGCATGGGTAGGAGATAGAGAATTAGCACCAAAAAGAATAAAGTTAGCTAGTGAAGGCAAAGGAGATGTAGAAGCCGAGGATAAGATCATACAAAGAAAGAAGCCAGAAGAGAGATTAGAGAATCCCCAGAGACAGAAACAAAAAGTATGCCCATCAAGATAAAATAGAATGTGTAGGGGGCAGAGAAAGGGTCCAAAGCCATATAATAACCAGAGGGAAAGAGGGCCTTAAGGGAGAAGTGAACATAAAGAGCACAAGAGTAGGGGTGATAGGCATAGATACAGTTAGGCAACAGACATACCTGTCAAAATGTATACAGGTCAAAACCTCTACAGAAGAGGTTGGTGAAAGTCCTAAGACACACCTTCAAAGTCTAACTGAATTGTTTAGGTTCCAGCAGGTAGACCTTCAGGACCAAATCATGCTAGCCACACACTACCTACAAGGGTATGCCCAGTCCTAGTGGGACTGTTATAAAGAAAAGCCTGACACATTTGAATAGTATGCGGCAGCCCTAGTAAGAACTTTCTGAAGCGAGGAAAGGCAGGATGGGATTTACCATACTGTGCTCTGAGAGCACTATGGGTCTGTCACAAGGGAAACACACACACAATTTTTTATGCACCAGGTGGCCTGTCTCAGATCCTTGAAAGCCTTTCCATTTACTGAGACTCAAATAATATGCATAATTCAGTAGAATAGGCCTGGATATGTGCAACAGATGATGGTGGGGTGTAGGATATGCACAGTGGAGGAGATGGCCACTTTCCTAACCACCATAGACCATACCCCTCTGCACAAAGAAGGACCTGAAAGAGTTAGGAAGTTAGACCATGTTAAGTGCCAGGTTGTTAGCCAGGAGGGTAGGTCATACCAGAGATTTAGCAAGGCACCCCAGGGTAGCATGGAATATAGGGGGAAGTCCATGGTACCAGGGTCGTTAAACTACAAAGTTTCACTAGATTATTCCCATAGACAGATGCCCACATTAGAATAAGGGAATGAAACCGAACATGTTCAGCCCACTATGGGTACCCTGAGAAAAGTTGAGGAAGGAAAGTTGGGGCTAAGTGTTAGGACATGTTCCCTGGTAGCTATAGAGTTAGATAGTTACAAAGTCATGACATTAATAGATACAGGGAGTCAACTCTCATTTGTGGCCAGTAGCTGGATGACCAGGGTGAAATTACTAGGCCACCAGATTCAAAAACTTTATCTCAGACCTTTGAAAATGTTCATGGCAAATGGAAAGCAAACAAAGATTGAAAGCTACCAAATATGAGTTGAAATAGCTTGGGGTCCCCTTAAAATAGGACAATTTTCTTGATTATGTGGGGCTTACTACAGGAAGTAGTGTTAAGAGTGGATTTCTTGGGCAAACATCAGGGCAGTATCAATTTTGAGACTAGGGAGGTCACAGTATACCAAGAAATCCTTAAAGTGCAAAAAGAACAGGCCCTCACTAATAATCAGTCTATTTCTATGATGTAGAAGAGGAAGAAGTGAAAGCAAAAATACAGCAGGCCAGATGTACAGGGTTGGAAGAGAGGCAGGCTTTACAAGGGCTCTTAGAAAAATACAAGTATGCCTTCTCAAATATACAGGGTATGATAAAAAGGGTACCAACACCATATCAGGTTAAAAGAAAAAAGATTTTTCCAGGCCAAAACATACCCTATCCCATTCCAGTATCAGGAAGCAGTAGAACAGCAAATACAGAAAAATGGTAGAATGGGGAATCATTAAAAAGGCACCCTCTCCTTACAACAATCCTTTGATGGTGGTCAAAAAGAAGGATGGTTCAGTATGGATATGTTTAGATGCACAAACTCTAATAATGTGACTGTTCCGGAAAGAGATACGCCACCTAATATAAAGGAAATCTTTTTACATTTGAAGGGCATGAACATCTTCTCAACTCTAGATCTAACATCTAGCTACTGGCAGATGTCGCTGGATCCTTGCGACCGCCAATACACTGCTTTTCGGTACAAGGGTCATTCTCATGTATTCCAGCCTGTTCCCTTTGGACTTATAAATAGTGTAGCTGGTTTAATGAGATGTTTAGATCAGGTCCTCTCAGAGGAAGTAAAAAAAATTTATTGGTTATATGGATCATATGGTAGTGACATCAAAATCTTACGCAAAGCATATGCAGAACCTAGAGAAACTATTCCAAGAGTGTATCAGAAAGAACATCACCATCAATCTATCCAAAAGCTGATTTATACAGAGCGAGATTTTTTTGGGGGCATATTGTTAGTGGAAGGTGTAAGGACCCACCCTGAAAAAATTAAGGCCATCCAGGATTTTCCAGAACCCACCACTAAAAAAGTTGTATGCTCATTCCTAGGCCTCTGTAATTACTACCACAAATTCTACCCAGGGTTCGCTTTGGAGACAATTAGCTTAATAGAAAAGTAGCGACTGGGTTTGGAATGACATGAGTCAAGCAGAGTTCCAGAACATAAAGGCAAATTTCCTACAAACTGTGATGCTCAACCACCCAGATTTTGGACAACCCTTTTACTTGCAGACAGACTGCGGCTGTGTGGGTATGGGTGCTATCTTGTTCCAAGTTAGTGAAACACAACAACAAAGGGTGCTCTATTTCATCAGCCACACTTTGAAGGGACTGGAAAAACACTACATGGTCACGGAACAGAAGACACTGGCCATTGTATGGGCCTGTGAGAAATTTAAACAATTTTTGTTGGGGTCACAGGTTGTCATCATCACTGACCATAGGCGCCTCGAATTTCTAAATTGGAGTTACTTGACCAGTGATAGATTGGTAAGATGAAGTTTATCCCTTCAGAGGTTTAATTACTGTGTTAGATATTGCCAGGCCTTGAAAATGTAGTTACTGATATCCTGAGTAAGAATCCTGTTAAGATAGAGGTAGAGAATCCCTGCTTATCTGATGAACCAGCAGGTAACATCATGCAAATACAAAGTTTTTCCATCGAAACTAAACTGGCAAACATAGCCCAGTGGCAGTAGCAGTATCCTCCATATAACAAACTGGTGCAGGAAGCCCAGAAGAAAATTGCACAAGGTAAACTTTATAGATCAAGGCCCAAAGAAATTCAGACTCAGAGATGGTGTGCTACAACAGAGAATGTACCCAGATAAAGAGGAATGGAGAACTTTAGTCCCACCAGAATTAAGAGAGGAAATAATAGAAAAGGTACACAAGGCTATCGGACAATATGGTTCCCGAAAGATCGAGGAGGCAGTGCATCATCAATTTTACTGGCCAGCTTTATATGAGAGCATATTAATAGGCCTGAGACAATGCAGTTCATGTGCCATAAATAAATCTCCAAATAAATCTTACAAGGGTCCTCTAACAACATTCTCCCTACAGAACCCAACCAACTGCTAGCCATAGACCATTACGGTATAGATATTTGTTGGTTATCTATGATGCTTTCTCTAAGTATGTACACGATTATCCTGTAAGATCTGTGAACACGCAAGATACAGTTAGGGTACTTCAAGGAAGACAATTTCCAAAGATAGGGAAGCCTTTAACTATATTGTCTGACAGAGGTGCGGCCTTTATGTCAGGGGCATGGAAAGGTTGGGTGGCTAGACAAAACATTAAACATGTGCTAACCTCCATATGAAATCCCCAGTCAAACCCTTGTGAGAGGATCATGAGAGAACTAGGAAAATTATACCAGGCCACTGTAGGAAATAACCACAAGAATTGGGTGAAGAACTCAGACCACATATTGCAGAGTATAAACCAAACCAAGAATGAGACCACAGGGTTCCCATCTCATAGACTTCATTTTGGTAAGACTTGTCCACCAGTAATCCCTATACTGTTAAGAATAGAGAATGAAGCAGTAGACCACCAACAGGATAAAGAGCAGGCTTGAATACGCCTAAAATGGGCAGCAGAGTATAGGGGAAGAAAACGAAAATCAACATATAAATTTAATGTAGGGGACTGGGTTTGGGTGAGAGATATGACTCCCAGTAGCCGCCTTTTATCCAAATACAAAATTATCCTCTCTACAAAGGGTCATACCAGATCAAGGGGAGTTGGGGAAACAACGCTTTTGTGTTACAGAAAAATCAACACACCTTTTTTCATACATATAATGCAAGGAGCTTGAAACCATACTTATTAAACATACCAGAGTAGAAGTTTTCTTAGAGCAAGGTGTAGGGAAATTATATTTAGTTTCTTTAGTTTATCGAAAATTAGAATTAGTTTTACCTATTTAACCTTATTTATTTACTTATTTAATCGTATTTTATAACCTATAGTAATAGAAAGTTAGTAAATAGAATTAGCATTCGCTTATTTATTCATTTATATAGAGTGAGACTAATTAAAATTTATCTTATTTAATCATTTAGTCATATTTAATCTTATTACAGAAATTATATAACATCAGAATAATCAGAAATTTTATTATCTTAGCTAATCATATTTATATATTTAATAATTACATTATGTTAATCATGTTCAACTATGCTAGAGCAGGGAGATTGGCATATTAGCTGCTTGCAGTACCAGAAAGGGAAAGGGGAGATTGAAGATAGTAGACCAGATTAATAAAAAATAAAAAAGAAATATATAAATAAAAGTTGTGTAGAAAGACTAGTAAAAACACGAGCTACAAAAAAAAAAAAAAGAGAATAGAGGGGGAAGAAAGGTCTTTTTTTAATTTTTTTTTTTTTTGTCCGGGAATGGATTGCTATGAAACAGTTACATTCGTTTCACCTATTATCTTCGATAATAGTATATATTTGTTGAACTCAGATGGCATGTATTTCTTAAATTTTAAGAACTTTGTGCTTATAATATTGCGAGTATGTGCGTATATAATCGTCCTATTAATTAAAAATATAAAAATACAATCTCAAATATTTATATACGACAATATTCAGTTAGATTTGTTAAAGCTGAAATAAACATAACTCTGTAATTAAAACTTATCTATATAGCAGCATAATATGTTTAAAATTATAATATTACTTATTTTTCAATATTCGCTCTAAATAATTATTTTAAGTCAGTATTCATTTTGAATAATTTTCAAGTCAGATAATTTTCAATTCTTTTGTTGCTTAAAATTACACAAGCATAAAGTTTATCAGTTTTAACACTTCGTTCTAAAAATAAATCTTTAACCAAAATTTGACCTAGTTAAAAATTATAATCAAGACCAATTATAATATTCAGTCAGGCATAAATCTATACAAATTGCTGTGACCATTTCTCTTGAAAATATATCTTATAACTATGATGTCAATTAAAACGATAGAGCCTTTCCAAGTCCAGATTTAGCTATACTAAATATTTTACTAACTGGATATTTGGTTAAAGGCTAGTTTGAACCAGTCATCAGGTGATGTGGCATGACTCAAAGTAGGAGGTAACTACTGTCAAAAATATAGTATAAAAAGGGCCTAAATAGCCATCAAGGTACTCTTCCATCCATCCATCCATCATCATGTGTCTTAATTTTGCTGTTGCTGTTGCTGTGAAAATTGTGTTATTGCTGCTGAAATTATTTCTAAAAACCAGAACTGAAAGTTAATTAAGAAAACTGTTCCTGCCATTTAAGAAAGCTGAATCTTAAAAAGCCACCATCCAAGCTGCTCCAAAGATGACCGAGGGTTAGAGACAAAGAGACAGCCATTTGCTCTTCCACGAGCGGCTACGGATGAGAGAAAACCTCCACCATGCCCAGCACAGTAAGAAAAAAGCTGTACCTGAGAGACCAGAGATTTCCTGACCAGAGAAATGGGAAAAGCTGTCACAGAAATAAATTTCAAAGCTGCATCCAGACTAAAACCAAAGAGAAGCCCAGCCTGACTGAATAAAGAGAGAGAAGCATATTGAACAATGCCTTAAAGACTTTGCCGGCAAATCCTTTCTGCCAAATATTAAATTTCATAACTAAAACGTATTCCAAATGAAAGCTAGCTAACTAATAAATCACATAATTAATTATACTTTCTAAATGTTCAACTAAAATGTTTATCTTAAACTTGTTTAAATCTTAAGAGAACTCTCAAAATTTTTGCTTGATCATTAATAATTTTAAATAATCATACACATCTAGTTTCTATAAAACCATACAACAAATTCTTACTTCTAAATTATCTTATTGATCGTTTTATGCAATTTATTCTTATGCCATCTATCTTTAGTTTTAAGTTCATGTTTATTGATTTATGCTGTGTTTTATCGGAATGGAGTCTTGTGTGTTAATAAATTATGGGGGCGGGGGGAGGGAAGTGAGTAATCACTTTTAATTTATCAGATTATTGCGATATAAAGAATGTAGCCAAAACTCCTTTGTGAAATAAAACTATTATTTATGCTAGAGTGAATCGGTATTTATAATGCCCGAACAAGTTATTTAAAACACCTCTTTGCTAAAGTTATTTAAAATGTATATTTAGTGTATATTATTTAAAACGCATCTTTTTCTCAAGTTATTTAAAATGAAAATGTTTTGCTAAAGTTCTTTAAAATGGAAATATTTTGCTAAAGTTATTTAAATGTATATTTTGCGTATATTATTTAAAACGCATCTTTTGCTAAAGTTATTTAAAATGAAAATGTTTTGCTAAAGTTATTTAAAATAAAATATTTCGCTAAAGTTATTTAAAATGTATGTTTGCATACATTATTTAAAACGCATCTTTTCCTCAAGTTATTTAAAATGAAAATATTTCACTAAAGTTATTTAAAATGAAAATGTTTTGCTAAAGTTAGTTAACATGTATCTTTTGCGTATGTTATTTAAAACGCAGATTTTGCCCAGGTTATTTAAGAATTATATTTGTGTAAGTGATTTAAAATATATATTTTGCCAGTTGTTTAAAAAAGTATATTTTACGCAATCTATTTAAAATGTAGGTTTGCATTCGTTATTTAAAACACATTTTGCATTATTAGTAAGGTCTATTCTGGGCGAGTAATTTAAGATGAGTAATTTATTTAAAAATCAATAATTTGTGTGAGCTATTCTATAACCCATATTTTTGATTATTTAAAAATCAGTTTGATATTAGATGTAGGTTATACTACATATAATTAATGTTTCCAGTTCTAAAAGTCTTAAGTTGGCTATAACTTCGTTTAATTAGAGAATAAGTAGCTATGCAGAAAACCTTAAACCAGATTCTCATTATCGCCTTTATCATATAATTTAATAAGCTTATTTATGAACTGACCGGTGGGAGTAGCACCGAAGAAGCTAAGATTTTGGCGTAATTAATTTATAAAATATTAATTTGGCATTGCGAATGTGTTGCTAATTAGCATAAATATGCATATATTCTTGCTACGTCTATAATGGCTTACTTCAAGATTGTTCCCATGTCCAGTCACACCTTGAAAGCTTAGGCAACTGTGACCTTTCTTTGCATTTCATTGTCACGCCTCGAAAGTTTAGGCAAATGTGACAGTTATTTGTATATAATAGAACCAAAGCATTTCCAAAGGGCTCATAAGCCACTCTTCTGTTCACTTAATAAAAAGACCTCTTCCATTATAGCAAGCAGATCGGTTAGGGGAACTGTTTACTAGGTAATAAACCTCAATTAAGAATGCATTCGAGATGCACTTTTCTGATACTAGTTTTTAACACACTAGAATCTGATGTTCAACTACCACATCTCAGTTCAGTTTCCCTAGAAAGTAACTTCGGCATTGATCTGATCTAGAATCTGAGTTAAAGAGTTTATCTGTATAACAATTATATATCACGCAAATGTCTCTATAATATGATTTTAAATGTATTAATAATATAATCTTAAACTTAGTAATTATAATATAATTTTAAAGTTAGTAATAAAAATATAATCTCTATCATTTATCCATCAATTCGATCACTCTAGCTAGCTATAACTGATTTCCAGTATATAAAACATGGCATGAATTAGAACATGAACAATGACATAAGCTTATTAAAAAGTCATATGCTTTGTGATATTATTTTATAACCTTGAGCATCCACTCATTGCTTTGTGATATTGTTTTATAACCCTGAGAATCCACTCATTGCTTTGTAATATTATTTTATAACTCTGAGAATCCACTCACCTGCATGTGAGCTATCTATACACAAACTACTATGCTTTAGTATCTATTAAATATTATATTAAGTTTATGAAATATAAATTTGTCTCAGGCTCATTATCTTATGAATCACTAGTTAAGTTATATAATAGAATATGTAATAGGGGAGAAATGTCTCATGTTTTACTGCTTTGCTATTGCTGGAACGTGAATAGAGAGATAGCAAGTATAACCTCCGGCATGTCAATCGTGATGGGTTGACTTGGAAGCACGAGTGAGAGAGTTGAGGTATGATCAGACGTAGGATATTACTATCCCGACTTGGTCAGCCTTTGGTTCTCTGGCTCAGACTCTCAGTCTGTTGAGCAAATGTACGAACCTGACCGTTACACCTTTTTAAATCTGCTAGACTTATTGTTTCTAAGAATCATATGGAGGTAATTTTAGCAAATATTTCAATGACTAAAATATTTGATATCATCTAAAAGAAATCCAGTAATCCGATCAAATCAAGATCTTTTAATCTCTTCTCTCACTGATTCTAATTTGTTTTTTATTTGCTATTTAAAGTTGTCTATTCAAATCTGTTATTTCATATATGTAATCTGAGCCATTAACGCAATTACGAATGATTCATGAACAATTTTTTAAAACGTAAAACTGAGTTTAACAAAATAAAAGTTAAAACTTTATTTTCTTTTAGAAGGGACAAGTATATATATATATACTGTGTATGTTTTAAAATAAAATTTAATCTTATGAAGTTTAAAAGTTAAAACTGTTTTTTTTTTTTTTGTTTTAAAAGGAACAAAAATATATGTATACTGCAGATATGCGGTTTCCAATTCTATAAAACTTATGATATAAATAATGAAATCTATGATATGATAGTTTACTCGATAAAACTTGTGATACAATTTAATAAATATATTATAATTATTGAGCTGTCATATCAATAATTCCTTATATCTGAAAGACCTATGGGGCTGATCTCTAATTAAGCAGGGAATAATTTTTATCGGCAGAATATTTTTTAAATACATAACTGCGTAGATCTTGATTTAGGCTATATAGTAGATGTTCATATATTAAACTTATGACATTACTGTTTGCATTTTATTTTATATATAGATTTAAATTTAAGGCCAAATATTTTTTATTTTATATACATTTAGCATTACTGGTTTCTGTAGTTTTATGATTATTTAATTGATTTCTTCAGCAGGCATATACTCCTACTTCAAAAATTGTAGTAGCTGGATCCCTTTTGAATATGATTCATGTAAATGAGGGAATATTCCTTTCTATTTCAAACCCAGTGGACCTACATTTTGTATCACCAATTGTGCAGTGGATCATTCCTGCCTGTTGGATCCTGCCTGTTGGTGAGATTCATTGATGATTATGGGAAAGATGCTCATTTCTTCCTATCAAGATCAATTTATTTCATAGAGACATGGATATGACCTCATGGAGGTGAGCATATTTTCAGTCTATCTCATCATTGGAATGTTTATTACTATAGAAACTCAGTACTGCCTTTCTTCTTTGTGTATAGTTAAGCCTGATATTTCAGCATTCCTGGATCACAATCATGAGAGCTATGCAATCATCTATTTTAATCAGATTTCTTAGAGTTAATTCATGTTTTTTGTGTATGCTTAATTTAGTATCAAGTGCCTGCTTAAGGGATATCTGTCGTGTGTGTTATACATTGAATCTCGTAACACATATAAACATTAATTAATGCCATTCACACTTCTCCAATGAATCTAACAACAAATTAAGCAATAGTCATTTCTTTTGTTTATTTCTTTGTTTATAATGTATCACTAATAAAGTATTTGTATCTTATATATACATTACATTGGGTATCTTGTTTGCCACATGGAAATCCTATAGTTACAATCGAATTTGAAGAGTCTCTCCCTCTCCTTGATCACTTAGCCAAATAAAATAAAGTATTGTGCTGGCATTGGAATGAGTTGTGGTGGTTTAAGTCAACCTAGTGGTGATTTTGCTGTTGTTAACTCATCCTGACAGTTACAATATGTTTTTATAATATAAAAAGCTACAATTACCAATTTTTATTTATCTTCCAGTTATAATGGTTAAAATATTTCAAATTTTACAATTTTCATTTATTTTTCAATATATAAAAGAATAACATTTAGATTATTTTTTTAAGGATTTTAAAAATATAAATAAATACAATAATTTATGAATGACATAATAAAATTAAAAACTATATTATTAGAGTTTCTATTCTTAGAGCTTGAAACAAGTCAGTTACAAACTTTTTTCCATTAGTAAGTTAGTGTTAATTAATCAGTTCAAAAAGCCTAATCTTATTTTTTGTTTTAAAACAAATGAAAATTTTTTAAAAAGCTTTTTCTTTTAGCCATTAATAACTAATTTTTATTTTTATTTATTTGTGGAATTAAATAAAATACATAATATATACATGTAAAATTCTGCAATTAAATAAGAGGCACAATAGGTAAATATATATATTTCTCAACTATAGATTTCTTTTATCTATAATTATGTAAAATAGCTTAATGTATACTATTGGAATATCTTATGATTGCTTGTTTCATTGGCCTGCATTTGCAAATAGATTGGCTTATAGAAATGTTTGACCATGTTATATTTAAATATCCTGGTTATTCAGATTAGATAAATCAACAATCTGTGGCTTGGAATTCACATTTGTCTTCTGAAATCTTTGAACTTAGGTGGTATCTGATGCACACACACATATATATATATATCAATCAACAATTTCAAACTGTTGTTAAGGCAACCTTCTTTTAACTATATATATATGTTATAGATTAGCGAAGAATCATATATACATTTCTCTGGGATCCTTTATAATCAAGCATTGTGGAAATATCTAGCATTTGCCCTTTTTCTGACTGTCTATATTTTTGCAATTGAATTCATCCCACTATTTATAGTAAATACTAAAGAATATTAATTTGGAAGACTGAATTATTTTTCTTTTTTATTAATAAAAATAAGATTTTAACTATAATATCATATTGCTGTATATCTTGCAAGCATCAAAATCAAATAGATATCAAAATAGTTTCTTAATTAAAAATTTCTTTAATCTCTCCAAGTGCAATCATATTAAAAACAACCTTTATAATCATTGTACATTTCCATTATGATAAACATTTATTTTTTTTGTTTTCCTGTGATGGTGTTCTAGTTGTATTTTTATATTGGACTATTTGCATCATCTAATATGTGTATTGAATGTCTTTAGAAAAATTTACTTTATTTAAATATTCCAAATACATTCAACTGTTAGTAATAGCACATCAAACAGATTAGTATATGCATAATGTTTCAAGAGATATTATTCTCCCCTCTTCTTCAGGTGTTGCTAACCTCACCAGTGTCAGTATTAGCATGGGATTTAAACCTGGATCCTTAGATTCTTGAGTAATCAAATTTTATGGTAATGCTCTAACCAAACTGAGCCTTCCTGCCAAAGGCAACATACTGTAGTATTTCAGATACTTATCTATGAGATTCTTCCTGATCTCTTTTTTCTAAGAACAATGTTGATTAGTTTCAATACATTATGTATAGTCACACTAGGATATAAAGCAGAAAATTTAAAGAAGCTGCTCACATGACAATGACAAAAAATCTCATAAACCAACCTAGTGTGACTATACATAATGTATGGAAACCACTGATCAACATTGTTCTTAGGAAAAAGTAAAGAAATCAGGAGGAAACTCATAGATAAGTATATGAAATTACTACAGATGGTTGCCTTTATCAGGATGGCTCTGTTGGTTAGAGAATTACCTTAAAATTTGATTATTGAAGAATCTAAGGATCCAGATTCGAATCCCATGCTAGTACTGTCATTGGTTAGACCAGCAACACCTGAAAAAAAGGGGAGAATAATGTTGTACATATACTAACCTGTTTGATGTACTATTACTAACAGTTGAATGTATATGGAATATTTAAATAAAGTTAAATTTTTCTAAAGACATTTAATACACATATTAGATTATGGAAATAGTCCAATATAAAAATACAATTTTTTTGTTTGTTTGTTTTTTAGATAAAACCATTTTCATTTTGTTATAATAAAAAATTAAATTTTTGTCTGAGTCAGTAAAAAAAAAAATCACATAACAATTCATTTATATCTTAAAGAAACTTTTATATATATATATAATCTAAATAACTTATTTTAAAATATCAAAAGATATTATTTTTTTCAATTAATATATAAAATCATTCTAGACTTTATTTTAAGTATTCATACAAATAATTTTTTTTCTGTGTTTATCTTTCTTTAAAGCTTTAAAAAAATATGTATACATACTATATCAAGATTATACAGCTTGTGTTTTATTATGTGAAACAATCTATCTCTCTATATACACATACATACTCAATATATATATATAATTATAATTGAAATAATATTTTTAAACGGTTTATAAACAATTCAAACAATCTTTAAATCCGCAGAAGTACTTTCGGTTACTTTCAAACCTGCCTCAACTGCTATTAAATTCAAAAACTAAAAGCGGAAGCAAACGTCATCAATTCAAATTCCACGAATCTCGTATTTTAATGTTAGAAGCTTGTCGATTTATCAAATGTGTTTTATTCCTGTTTATAAAAATTGCCTCTTTAATTTTTCTTTTACTATGGTTTCTTTCTTCATGAAGAATTGTGAAAATTCTTCATGAAGAAAGAAACCATAGTAAAAGAAAAATTAAAGAGGCAATTTTTATAAACAGGAATAAAACACATTTGATAAATCGACAAGCTTCTAACATTAAAATACGAGATTCGTGGAATTTGAATTGATGACGTTTGCTTCCGCTTTTAGTTTTTGAATTTAATAGCAGTTGAGGCAGGTTTGAAAGTAACCGAAAGTACTTCTGCGGATTTAAAGATTGTTTGAATTGTTTATAAACCGTTTAAAAATATTATTTCAATTATAATTACAATATTATTTTTAATTAACGGATATTTTTATTTATTTTACATATATATATATAAGCTTTTAAATTTGATATGCAGAAATAAATACTAAACTTGATCAAAAGATACAGCTTGAGCATTATAATATTTAAATTTAAGACCGATCTGTTTTGTGGCTTAAAAACTCTTCAGCTGATTTGCAAAAAATTGAACCAGACAAGACTTATATAAACCTTCTGAATGTAAAACATTCTCACCATTTAACAATAATAACTCTCAGAACGTTTAATGTATTTTATTGTAAAATATTATAAATAATATATGTTTAAACGAAAATTTCTTTTCACTTTTTGTACTGAACTGTCTAGAAAAATTATATGGTTAAATAATTTTTTCTTTATTTAATTCAAAAGTTAAATCAATAGTGGATTAACTGAAACACACAGGCTTATTATATACCTATGTCTATATGTGTAATATATAAGGTATATGAGCACAGACTTTCACACGACCCACCACTCTCCACACTATCTGATAACGCTGATACACTTGAACACATATATGTTGAAAAGATAAATAATCACCAATATATGTATTTCTTGCTAAACTAGCAATCATCAGTTGGTTCAGATTACCATCTCCACACCTAAATGCTATAAGTGCTCAGATATATTTTAAGATAGCCAAACCTCATACTTTAATTGACAGGGCTCAATCCACCCCACACTCCAACTCTTCAACAGTCCATCAAATTGAAAATCTGATGATGGAATGCTCAAAGGCCACCCTGAGGCCAAGATTATTGTCACACCCATGTTGACCTAAGACCAATCTGACCTCTTGTGTACAGGGCATAATCCATTTAATACATATACAAGGGATGGGCAGATATCTCTACTATGTAATAACTGAAACACACAGGCTTAAAATGAGGTTTGGCTATCTTAATATATATCTGAGCACTTATAGCATATATGTGTGGAGATGGTAATCTGGACCAACTGATGATTGCTAGTTTAGCATGAAATATGTATATTGATGATTATTTATCTTTTCAACATATATGTGTTCAAGTGTATCAGTGTTATGAGATGGTGTGGAGTGGTGGGTCATGTGAAAGTCTGTGCTCATATACCCTATATATTACACATATAGACATAGGTATATAATAAACCTGTGTGTTTCAGTTATTACATAGTAGAGATGTCTGTCCATCCCTTGTATATGTATTAAATGGATTATGTACTGTACATGAGGGGTCAGATTGGCCTTAGGTCAACATGGGTGTGACAAGAATCTCAGCCTCAGGATGGCCTTTGAGCATTCCATCAGATTTTCAATTGGATGAATGGTTAAAGAGTTGGAGTGTGGGGTGGATTGAGGCCTGTCCATTAAAGTATGAAGTTTGGCTATCTTAAAATATATATCTGAGCACTTATAGTATATATGTGTGGAGATGGTAATCTGTACCAACTGATGATTGCTGTTTTAGCATGAAATACTTATATTGGTGATTATTTATCTTTTCAACATATATGTGTTCAAGTGTATCAGTGTTATGAGATAGGGTGAAGAGTGCTGGGTTGTATGAAAGTCTGTGCTCATATACCCTATATATTATCAATAGTGGATTATAAATTTGACTTTTTAAAAAAAATGTTAGAGTTTATGTGGTAATAGTTTAAATAATTGTAATCCTTTGTGCATTTCCTTATACTTGCAAAAAAAAATTATGAGAATATAGGAACATGCCATACTTATTACAATTTTCTAAGACAAACCATGAAGCATATAGCACTTTCTCCCACACCCAAATATAAATCCTACAGCATTTCTTCCAGTACATTCATTAATGTTTTCAAATTATACAAATGCTAGAAAATGTGAATAGTGGGGAGAATTGATGATGGAATCAATTAAAATTTTCTACTAAGCTACATAGGTAAAAATCAAAAAAATAAAACAGTGTTTGAATAGCCCATGGCAGTTGAAGACCTCTCCAAAAAACTTCTTATAAAGAAAGTATTATTACCAATTTGTCTGAGGTAAATGTTTTAATTTTTTAATCACCATTATCTTATTCAGATGATCATTGCATATGATTCTTTTTACGGTACAGGCTTTTTCATACCTGTACATGAGGGGTCAGAGGATTTGTTGTCAACATGGGTAAGATGAGAAGGTTGGCACTAAGGTGAGCTTTGAGCATTCCATCATCAGATTTTCAATGAAATGGATGGTTGAAGAGTTATGGGGTGGAGTGGTTTGAAGCCTTTCCATTAAAGTATGAATACTGGTTATCTCAATATAAGCTGAACTTTGTGGAGATGATAATCGACCAATTGATGAGTGTTGATTTAGCATGAAATATGTATATTGGTGATTATTTATCTTTTTGACATGTGTGTGATCAAGTGTATTAGTGGTATGAGATAGCATGGATAGTTGAGGGTCATGTGAAAATCTGAGTTCAAACCACCTATATTTAACATTTTCTTTTATTATTTAATATTTTTAGATTTTCACAATGTACTATTTTAGTAACTTTATTAATAAAAAGAATTGTTGAATCATTAATAACTTAAGTCACATGGTGTTTCAGCACCAAAGATTTTTTGTTCTTGGTTTCAATGCTTAAATCTCAATTTAAATGACCAGTGCATTTTTTAGTCAGTCTCTTCTTTTTGTCTGCCTCATTTCAAGCCTTTCTAAAAATTTATTTGCTGAGACCAATAAAACATCACATGACACCCATTTTATGTTAGCTTATATAATGCTGTTCAGCAGTATTTTTTTCTCATCATAGTTATGTCACTTAATATAAACTCTAAAAACAAATAGATGCCAGATTGTAGTGCTTAATAAATTTCTATCCAGTGCGATCGTATACTGTGTTTTATCAAAGATATAATTGCATTGACAGGGATTTATTAACAACTATTATCTTATATCTATTGATCACTAGAACTCACACTATGTGGCATAAATGTGGTGAGAAAAAAATATATTTACTATCAATATAGATACGTCATATCAGTTCTTTTAATTAATAAACAAATAGTTTATATTTAGTGGCTAATTATGAATCAAAATATATAAAAAAAGCTTTCTTTATATCTAGAGATGGCGACGCCATCAATAGAAAAGACTCTTGCTACAAAATATCCAAGAAATGGAATGCATAATCATTTCATTTGCATAAATTTGCATCACTCCGAGTCAATTTATTATATTTTGTAATACGGCTATGATTATGAGGGCTTGAACCTTGAAAGCGCTTAGCCATTTAATGAATAGATATTAAAATAATATATATTTTCTTTATTTGTTTTTAGCTTTGTGTGCTTGTGCGTGTTAGCGCATTTTATATATTTTGATTCTTTTAATAAAGTGAGATAAATGTTAATCATTTTGTTTAGCACTCTAATATGACTTAGACCAGAAATAAAAAGACAATTAAAATTGACATATTTTTATGTGAGAAAATAAACTGTATGAGGGCAGCAAACAATAGTAAGCTACAAATGTAAATAATAAAGGGTTATAATTTGCTTATAGTATCCTGTTACTTAGTTACTCTATATTAGTAGTTTTGTGATCTGTTGAACACCCAATGGATACAGTGTCTTCACAAAGTGTTTATAAAGCATTTATAAAAGCTTATTAAAATAGAAGGAATGAAAAAAAGAAAGAAAAAGACATTTTATGACAGCAGTTAACTAAAATTAACTAGTAATATTAGGCCATGATTTGGTCATCATCATTGTCACCATTATCAATCCACTGCAAGATTAAGGTCTCTCTAAGTTTAATTTATCTTCTCTGATCTTTAGCCTCTCTTATCCACAGCATCCCTACACATTTTCTTATTTCATCCATCCATCTCACATGTGGTCTCTTTCTGGGACTTTTACAATCTCTTGGAATCCCATTTAAAATTTCAACTGTCCATTTATTATTATCTATTCTAGAAATATGTCAATTCCAACTCTACTTCAGTCTCTTAATTCTTTCATTGATGCCAGTAACACCTGTTTGTTCTCTTACCTATGTATTTCATTTTTAATCTCTGCTTGTTATTCCTATCATGCAATGCTCTGTATATTTTTGAGTGGTCTGATGTCTCTATATTGCTCTTCTTATAAGTGTACAAGTTTCAGATCCATAAGTATGAACTGTGAAACATATCTATTAAAAACCTTCCTTTTCAAACACATAGGCATTTTTCTTTTAATATTTATTTTTACCCAAAGCACTCCAACTAAGTTTAATTATATGATTAATTTTATCCATTATGTTTTCATCTGTATTAATAATCTGACAAAGGTATTTGTAGTTGTTAACTACTTCTAACTCAACATTATGAATCTTTATTTTCATCTTTTGAGAAAATTCATTGGATATTACTTTAGTCTTGTTAATATTTACCTTTAGTTCAAGTTTTTTATTTTCATATGACAACTCTTGCAACATTTCCTGGAGCTCTGAAGCATTATTTGCAAAACCAACTACATCATCTGCAAAATATAAATGACTTAAATAATCTCCATTTACTTTTATGCCCTTAGATTCCCATTTTAATCCACAAAATAGTTCTTGCAAAATTACTGTAAAATGTTTTGGAGATATGGAGTCACCCAGTCATACACCATTATCAATGTTAATCTTTTTACTATCATTGTGTAATCTAATTGTTACTTTTGCATTTTTATAAATATTCTTCAGAATATGACAATATCATGGGTTTCTACCTTGATGATTCAATGGTGTAATCATTCAAGAAACGCTTATAGAATCAAACACTTTTACATAATCTACAAATTCAAAGCATAATGGCGACTCATATTTATTGGCCCTTTATATAACTTCTTTCAATACTTGGATAAGATCCAGTGTATTAAAATCACCTTTAAATCCAGTTTGTTCTTTTGGTTGGTCAAAATCCAAAGTTCTCTGTAGATGAATTGTAATTATCTTGGTAAATTTTTTATATAAAACTGATAAAGGCCAGTAGGTCTATAATTTCTAATGTCTTTATCACCTTTTTAAAATATTAATATTAATACTGCATTTTCCCAATCATCTGATACATCTTAGATTTGGTATTTAACTTTGCCAAAAAAAAAAATCTATTTCTTCACCTGCTTCTCATAAAATATTTATTATAATTCCATTATTCCCTGGAGCTTTTCCCTTCTTCATATATTTATTATTTCACTTCTTTATTTAAAATCCTCATTGCAAAAATGTTTCCTACCAAAACCAAAATATTGTTTTACACTTCTTAGACTTTTATTCTCTTCTAAAGATTACCTTGCTAGTTCACAATTATACTTTCTTATACCATTACCAACTCTTTTAGCATCACTTTACAAAATTTGAGATATTCAATCATTCTTAATGAATGATTATTATATATTTTTATATTTCTTCTTTAGTTCATAAATTCTTTAGTTTCAGTAGAAATTTTATTGGTCAATGGCTGTTTTTTTCTACCAACTATCTTTGTTGCAGTTTTTAAAAGTGTATTAGTTATTTTCCTATTGATTTCATTCAAATCTGAATCATGTTCAAAATCTGCCAATATTTGAAAACAATTTGCAATTTCTAATTTAAATTCATTAGAATGTTTCTAAAAATTAGGAATATCAACTGTGAATATTATTTTACTTAATATTTTTTCTCTCTCTAATTTTGCATTAACTTGTATCTTTTTTAATAATCGATAATCACTTCCTGTGTTGAATTTATTAAGAACATTACAATCTTGAAATACATATTTTCTTTTAGTTAAAATATAATCCAATTCTGCTGTAACTTCATGTGGATGCTTCCGTCTTCATTTCCATTTAACATTTTTCTCAAATAATATATATATATAGTTTTTCTTTTTTTGCAAACTCCACAAGTCTATGACCTTTCTTAGTTCCATTACCACAACCAAATTTACCTACAACATTTCCATCTTTCAATTGTTTATCAATTCTAGCCTTAAAGTCTTCCATAACAATTTTAAAATGTTGTTTGGTCTGATCAAAAATCCTTTGTACATCCACATAAAAATCCTCTACTACTTTATCATTATGATAACTTGTTGGGCCATAAACCTGAATTATTTGCATTTGGTATCTGCTATTAAATTGAATAACTAATCATGCCATTCTTTCCAATACACCATCAATATCTACAATGTTTTTATTCCATTTTTTATTTATAATTAATCTTATATGCCCATTTTTTAAATCAATTGTCTATTCATCTTTTCTTCTAACTCCATAAAGTTCAATAATATCCCATTTAATATGAGATAGTTCTTCTTCCAATTCATGCAATAATCCTTCATTTGAAACTGTTATGCAGTTATAAGTATCTAAATAAAAGGTCATCAACAAATGGCAGTCTGCATCCATAATCAAGAGATTTTTAGTTTCCTCTGCTTTCAGTTACCAATCACTGCTTTTGGTTATGAACCACTGTCTTGACTGGTAACTTTACAGTTTCCTGGGAATAAGAGTCATGATTTTTTTTGTCTATCATGATTGCAAATATCTAATAGAGAAACATGTTTTTCATTCACACACACATTTCATTCTGCCTTCAAGAAAACTCAACTGATATTTCAGTTAATGAACTATCAAGAAACTGAGAAGAAATACCATGATGTTTCTTTATTGAAATCAGAGGTAAAAAAAAAAACCTCACTATGGTGGCTAATGTGTGTTGGTGAGCAGCCCATCCATGTTTGTATACTATATGAATAATCACATAGTAATAACAGCTACAACAACAAGAATGTATGCAGTGGACATTCAAAATTTGCCTTGCTTAGTTTCTTTAAGACCTCCAAGAGGAATCAAATGGTTCCTTTTCAGTTAACAGCAAACTTGTCATGACTTGATATTGAGTATTATTATTAAAAACGAATGGATCATTCTCATACAAATGTTTTATCAAATGAATGCATTTATGTTTTCCCATTCTTTCCAAATGTAAAGATAATGGCTAATTTAAAAAAAATATTTGATGCACTTCAGATTTTTAAATCTGATTTTTTTTCTCACTTTGGCACCTCTGAGTCATAGTCCAATAACTCATAAAGTTAAGACAACTCTGAACATATATTTATATATCTTAAAAGAAATCTAATTTTACAATGTCAGACAATTAAAGAGAAGGGAGGCATACAAAATAAAATATGATACATTTTGCTTTCAGGCACAAAATTTAAGACATAGCATATATATAGTTTTTATTAGTCATTCATTAGACTAGAGATTATCCAATAATGAATAATATTTATGTATTGTAATTTTCATCACCCACTCTCATGCAAGGTAGAGTTTTTATTCACTT
Organism: Epiperipatus broadwayi; assembly: GCA_028023455.1. Taxonomy (NCBI): domain Eukaryota; kingdom Metazoa; phylum Onychophora; class Udeonychophora; order Euonychophora; family Peripatidae; genus Epiperipatus; species Epiperipatus broadwayi. The sequence continues at coordinate 1,463,036 of JAQFVV010012406.1, read as the reverse complement.
TTAACCTCTTATGGAGGACTGTAATAATAAATGTGGTCTGGGCCAACTGATGAGTGCTGGTTCAGTACGAAATGTGCATCTTGGGGATCATAGATCTTTTCCATATATTTTTGTCACATGATTACTTACCTCCGCAAGGTTTTAAAAGTGGATAGAAACCAGCCCCTGCCTTGCATGAAAGTGGTGTAGTGAAAATTATATTGCAGAAATATTATTCATTATAGCATACATAAATTTTTTATAATATTCCGCATTTTCATTTTATTACAATAACACAGCATCAATAAAACGAAATATTCTTTTTATTTTATTATAAAAATTGTTAAAAAAAAGAAAAAGAAAAATACTTAAAATGATAATAAAAGCTTCTATCTATTCATAAATTATAAAATTCAATTGTCAAATCACAAATCTATTTCAAAAGAAATATTTATCGATTGAAAATGAGATGGCGAATATTTTTGCTTTATATAATTCACTTACAATCCGCCTTTAGGTTTGTTATAAATTTAATTTTCTTGGCGTAATTTTTTTTTATTATTTGTTCGATTAATTTTGACTTTAAAACTCGTTTGAGTTACTGTCGACCAATCATCGCTTTTGTAAAATAACTTTAGAATGAAAAAACGTGATGATTTATCAAAGATATGCGAAGTGCTCATAAAAAAAAAGTTCAAAAATTTAGTTTCTTTTTATTATTTTTTCTTTTTAAATTATATATAATAAGTCTGCAAATTGAAAACGTGAAAGAAAATTGGCAACAGATTAATGTTTTCAATAATAGCGAGGATCAAATTAGATTTTATAAAATCAAAAAAAAATTTTTTTTAAATATATATATATTTAAAAATACAGTTTAAACGTAAATTACTATGGTTTAAAATAGTGATGCGCAACCTTTTTACACTTGCCCCCCCCCCCCTACTCAGATTGAAAATTTTACTCGTCCCATTATATGTTGTTGCCATTCTATTATAAGCATATAGAAATAATATTAATAAAAGTCGTGTTACCACATACAGATATATATCTTTTCATTTCAAAATATACTGTATATCAACAAAAAATGTATAATAATACTGGTTTGGAGTTAGAGTTTGGCTTTTCTGATCATTGGTAGACAACCCAAATATCCGCTGCAACCCAGTGTCTCGTCATTCAATTCGTGATTCTGAGATTACGTGGCACATTATTGCCAAAAAGAGGAAAAGCATTTTGTTCTTAGTAGATCTGTTGATTTGTAGCAATTACAACTTTTTTAGCCTGTTTTAGATTGTGTACATGCAAAAACGTAGTACCACGTATCAATGTTAGGACGATGTTAGCACGAAAAACAAGATTCTGAGAGTGAACAAGAGAAATGAGAACAATATAAGCAAAATACAGTTATGATGTACCGTTTATACAAAACTGGTTGGAATATAAAGAAGGAAGTATTTAAACATTAAATGTGTCAGACACACAACGAATTTGAGTAGTTTCATGTATTTTTTAATAGTGTTTAGATTTATGTTTTGTTTTTTTTTCAATTAAAAATTTATTATCCAACATGAGAACTTGTGAAAATTTTCACAACTCCAACAATTTTTCTCTGCTCTCTTGAAGCAGCACTACCCACAAGTTGCACTCTGCTGGTTTAAAAGAATACCATTTCACTAACTATATAGATTTGTTGAGAGTTCTAATTAATATGATGACATTTGATTCTGCTTGCCAGTAACTAGTCATCTCAGATTAAGATCCCCACTTTGTATGTTCAATCATGAAGTGAATCAAAATTATACTACAAACAAATTTCTTTTCCCAGATCTAACAATAAAACCAGCTGAATTTGAAGCTCCTAAATGCAATTAGAGTCTCATCAACATATTCAGCACAATTCTTTGACATAGCGCTCATTTGCTTCATAAATGAATTTATTAGCCATTGATTTATGAAAATGTGAACCACATTATTAATGATTACCAAACCTATGACTATAGTAGCAAAATTGAAGGACTCAATAAAACTACTGGTGAATCTATTTTGTGGTTGTAATCTTTAGTTTCCTTTATGAAATTTTGTTAATAAATATGCTGTCAAATCTCCATATGCTAAATAATAATAAATATTTATCACAAATACCTATCATTGCTTGCAATTCCTATATCTAGCACCAGCAAGAGCAGCATTTTGAAGCAACATGGAGGTGAAATATTCCAACAAATTATATTGTGTGATCTATCTGACTCCAGATTTAATCTACAACACTAAGAGCATTTTGTTTGTTTGTTATAGTGATTTTTGCAGACTAACTGTATATTTGCAAAAATAAAATTGGAATTTTACTTTACAATGGCTATACTGAGTATGATAAAAAAATGACATGGAAAATTGTGTATTTCAATAGAACCACTAAACATCACATGATCATCATCTCTTATTCTTATACAAGCTGTTTACACAGAGGATAAACTCTCCATACAGTAGTTCTAATAATTCAAGATAGAATAGTCAATGGATATAAGAAAGTTTGTGCATAAAATCCCTATCTAATGCTTGCTCATCCAATATCCTCAGACTAGTTTCCAGCTTGTGGTTTTCATCCAAGGCTTCTCACTGATTGAAAGCCACAAGCTAGAAACTAGTCTGGGAATATTGGATGAGTAGGCACTTGCACAAATCTTCTTGTATCCAATAATTACTCTGGCCTTCTCTAGTGACACTATTGTATGGAGAGTTTAGCCTCTGTGTATTTCAATAAAAATGGATTGACACATTTTTTTTATAGAAAGAAATAGTAAATCAATATATCTGAAATGTCTGATTACAACAAAATTGTTGGGAAAGAAATATTAAAATAGAAAACTTGAAAAGAAGCTTCATCAAATAGTTGACAGATTTCATAATAAAAGTCCAAACAAGTCAGAAAATTTTGTGAAGGCAAATTATATTATTTTTTCTGTAAAAAAAAAGCAGAAACTTCAAAAACATTTCCTGATGGGGAGTATAAATAACTGCATACTAGTTTCTATGAAATTAATCTGCCTAAACCATAAAAAGAAATTTGAGAATATAAATAAGTCACAAAGAATGGTCACAAAGAAAAGTGGGAAAATTGTCATTAAATATGAAACAGTCATTAATAATAAGGATGTTACTTTATTTTTAATTCACAAAAAAAAATATGTTCTTCATTTAAAAAGGGTAAGTTGAAATTGGCCTGACAGATAAAAAGATGGCCACATCCTAATGATTAAAGTAAATTAAATTAAATGTTTGATCAAATATAGCAGGCTGCTTTTTAAGTCTTTAATTTTATAAGACCAGTGAATGATATAAATATCCAAACAGTCTTTGGCAGAAAAAAGGTTCCCCACTATTGCCTTAGGGTGAAAAAAATACTGTTTTTTTTCTCATGTGTCATAGCATCAGCCAGGAAGTGAACCCGCTAATCCGGGACAACTGCTTGTAAAGCAGCTGTCACTGACCTCTCGACCATCAATGCTTGACATATACTGTTTAGTTTATGTTTATAAAAGATACACATGTTTGGGATTTCAATTTTGAAAAATCACAAATACATCTGGAAATTAAAAAATAATCAACCAATATGAGATTGATAAATAAAAATCTCTCCAATAATTATATATATACATTTAAAATTATATTAGCCATAGACAAGAAAAACATTAATTAAACAGAAATACTTTTGATTATATTGTAATCATTACCAACTGAAGTAACAAAGACAAAAAAAAAAGACATCATGTGATTTCCCAAAAACCGCGTATGTTGATATTAGCAGATTGACTATTTATTAAACAATTTTATAAAGATTGCCTCTTTAATTTTTTTTTTTTTGTGATGTCTACAGTTATTTCAGTTGATAATGATTACAACATAATCAAAAATATTTATGTTTAATTAATATATATATATTGTCTACCATTAGTATAATTTAAAATTTAATATAGTAAAATTATTCAGACCACTCAAAAAAGTATGGAGAGATGCATGTTAGGTGTAACATGAAGAGATCAAAAATGATATACATGGGTAAGAGAACAAACAGGTATTACTGACATCATTGAAAAAATTAATAAACTGAAGTGGAATTTGGCTGGACATATTACTAGAAGAGATGATAGTATATAGACAGTAGAAATCTTAAATTGGATTCTAAGAAATTGTAAAAGACCTAGAATGAGACCACATATAAGATGGATGAATGAAATAAGGAAGTGTACAGTGGTGATGTGGAGAAGAGAGATGAGAGAAAATGGATTGAACTTGAAAAGATTTTCATCCTGCAGTGATATAATAATATTGAACATGATGATGATATTTTTAATGGGTAACTCGATATTATACACATATAATATATACCCTTGAAAAATCACAAATACATCTGAAGTAAAAAAATGGTCAAACTGACTGATCTTATGAAAAAAAAACATATCTTTAAAAGTTACTTATATATAGCATACAGTCTTATGAAATATTTTACATTAAACTATGGTTTGAATATTTTAAATATATACATATAGGTGGATAGTTGTGATATGGTGAAGTTGAGATAAGAGATATACTAATAAATAAACCATGAAAATATTTGTCTATAGTGCAATGATTGTTAATCCTTCCACAAAATGTTAAAAATGCATAGAATCTAATCCTTATATTGCATGAGAATGATATAGTGGAAGTTAGTAAACTGTCAATATGAGTGTGAAGATTCATATGATGATATTTTTGACTCACCTAAAAAATGAAAATTGTTTCAAAATGTAAAAAGAATGAGAGGATGGTTTGATATTTTTCATTGATAGATGTTTATATTCTATGATGGATTACTGATGAACGATGTACTTTAAAATAATATATATATATTTCTACTTAGTCTAATATTGAAATATCTAATTACTTACTTCATTTAAGCTTGGACTTGTATTTAGCTTCAAAATCTAACCAATGCATTTAGATTGGTAAAATTTATCCCTAATATGGCATATATATATATTGAAACAGATATACTGATCCTCATATAAATATTCAAAAGATTCCCCCCATTCAAAAATGTCTAGCGTGATTCAGTCTAATTGGGAATGAAATAAAAGCTGTGAGTTGTTAAAAAAAAGGGAAAGATCATATTTTTAATTTTGTGATTGATGGATTTGAATAAAATGTTATGTCATCTTATTTTTTTTTATCTGTCTCAATAAAAAAAAAGAAATTAATTATCCAATCATTAAAAAGAAAAAAAGAAAAGATACTTGGGTTAAACTGAGGCAGTATTCAAATTAGGCACGTCGTCGGAAGAAAAGAACTTTTTTTTTTCTCTCTCGTCTTACACAGAGAGGCAGAACATATTAAATTTTTTTTTTTAAAAAAAAAAGTGTATTACTTAATTCTTTTGACATATTAAAATATAGCTTTAACAAAACGTGAAAATGGAAAAAGAAAGCTTTGCTAGAGGAATTATAATGACAATGGGGTAAATTAGCGGCTTCACTCTCTCCACGCTGTGCCATGACTTTCCATAAATGAAATAACCCGCCTTCTTTTGAGTAAACTAGACTGCAAAACTGGAAGGTAATTATGTTATAGGAATGTTTAGACATCTTTATCATAAGTTATAAAGTGAAGTTATGAAATAATTACATAGAATTTGTTTTATAAAATATTAAAACATGTTTATCATATGTTATAAAGTGAAGTTATGAAATAATTACATAGAATTTGTTTTGTAAAATATTAAAACATCTTTATCATACGTTATAAAGTGAAGTTATGAAATAATTGTACGCAAATTTATTTATAAAAATATTTGAACGTATTTACTATATGGATTAGAAATGCCTTAATTGCATATTACTTCCATCTGAGTAATGTAACAGAGCTTATGTGTATGAATATACTTTTATATTTGATTAAATTAGAAATGCTTGAATTACTAAATGATAAATGCTCCACAAGCCAGACAGAGTTTAATTGTATGAATATACTCTTATATTTGACTAAATTATAAATGCTTAAATTACTAAATGATAAATGCTCCACAAGTCAAACAGAGTTTATGCGTATGAATATACTCTTATATTTGACTAAATTAGAAATGCTTCAATTACTAAATGATAAATGCTCCACAAGCCAAACAGAGTTTATGTGTATGAATATACTTTTATATTTGACTAAATTATAAATGCTTCAATTACTAAATGATAAATGCTCCACAAGCCAAACAGAGTTTATGTGTATGAATATACTCTTATATTTGACTAAATTATAAATGCTTCAATTACTAAATGATAAATGCTCCACAAGCCAAACAGAGTTTATGTGTATGAATATACTTTTATATTTGACTAAATTATAAATGCTTCAATTACTAAATGATAAATGCTCCACAAGCCAAACAGAGTTATGTGTATGAATATACTTTTATATTTGACTAAATTATAAATGCTTCAATTACCAAATGATAAATGCTCCACAAACCAAGAATTGCTGAGCTTAAATGTTTACCAATCAATAATAATTCATAAAAAAGTGAATTATTGTATAAGCCATAAATGCTTGACTGCTTCTAGGGTTCTTCTCTTAAATGAAATCAAAATGAATTATTGTATAAACCATAAATGCTTGACTGCTTCTAGGGTTCTTCACATAAATGAATTCAAAATGAATTATTGTATAAACCATAAATGCTTGACTGCTTCTAAAGTTCTTATCATAAATGAATTCAAAATGAACTATTGTTGAATTAGAATATTCCCAAGCTTCTTCTCATAAATGAATCCAAAATGAACTATTGTTGAATCAGAATATTCCCAAGCTTCTTCTCATAAATGAATTCAAAATGAACTATTGTTGAATTAGAATATTTCCAAGCTTCTTCTCATAAAGGAATTCAAAAATGAACTATTGTTGAATTAGAATGTTTCCAAGCTTCTTCTCATAAATGAATTCAAAATGAACTATTGTTGAATTAGAATATTTCCAAGCTTCTTCTCATAAATGAATTCAAAATGAACTATTGTTGAATTAGAATATTTCCAAGCTTCTTCTCATAAAGGAATTCAAAAATGAACTATTGTTGAATTAGAATGTTTCCAAGCTTCTTCTCATAAATGAATTCAAAATGAACTATTGTTGAATTAGAATATTTCCAAGCTTCTTCTCATAAATGAATTCCAAAATGAACTATTGTTGAATTAGAATATTTCCAAGCTTCTTCTCATAAATGAATTCAAAATGAACTATTGTTGAATTAGACTGTTTCCAAACGTCTCCTCATAAATGAACTTGTAAATGAACTATTGATAAAAAAAAGAGAACTGCTTCTAGCTCTTTCATAAGTAAAATGAAGATGAGTTATCATGTGGATAGAAATGAACTTTGTTAGAAATTGCAAATTAATTGTTATTTAATAAATTTTTTTTTTGTTACTAAAAATTAAATTGGTTATCCAGTTGTCCAATTCTGTTTTGTTTTATTGCATCACTCATCAGTTATAGCACTTGTTCATGAGAATCTCATGCCTTCTGAGCTACGTCTGGCATAACTAGACCTAGGCAAGTCAGGTTGTAGTGAGACGGAACTCTAATGGCGCTTTTTGGGAAACCAAACATAGAAATATTTAGATGTTTCCAGTCTTTATGGTACTACATCCTCTGATGAGCAGGAAATATTGTTGTAGGAGGCATTAACATCTGCATTAGGAATGTCAATTGATAGTTCCTTCCTACAGCATGCTCATCAGAAAATTGTTACAACTGACGTAATAAAAGGGTTGTATGCAGGTCCGGTTACAATATATATATATTGTAACCGGCCTATGAGTGATAGAATTGTTTTATTCTCATGAGTTGTAACAATTTTCTGATGAGCATGCTGTAGGAAGGAACTATTAATTGACATTCCTAATGCAGATGTTAATGCCTCCTACAACAATATTTCCTGCTCATCAGAGGATGTAGTACCATAGAGACTGGAAACATCTAAATATTTCTATGTTTGGTTTCCCAAAAAGCGCCATTAGAGTTCCGTCTCACTACAACCTGACTTGCCTAGGTCTAGTTATGTCAGACGTAGCTCAGAAGGCATGAGATTCTCATGAACCAGTGCTATAACTGATGAGTGATGCAATAAAACAAAACAGAATTGGACAACTGGATAACCAATTTAATTTTTAGTAACAAAAAAAAATTTATTAAATAACAATTAATTTGCAATTTCTAACGAAGTTCATTTCTATCCACATGATAACTCATTTTCATTTTACTTATGAAAGAGCTAGAAGCAGTTCTTTTTTTTATCAATAGTTCATTTACAAGTTCATTTATGAGAAGACGTTTGGAAACAGTCTAATTCAACAATAGTTCATTTTTGAATTCCTTTATGAGAAGAAGCTTGGAAATATTCTAATTCAACAATAGTTCATTTTGAATTCATTTATGAGAAGAAGCTTGGAAATATTCTAATTCAACAATAGTTCATTTTGAATTCATTTATGAGAAGAAGCTTGGAAATATTCTAATTCAACAATAGTTCATTTTTGAATTCATTTATGAGAAGAAGCTTGGAAATATTCTAATTCAACAATAGTTCATTTTGAATTCATTTATGAGAAGAAGCTTGGAAATATTCTAATTCAACAATAGTTCATTTTGAATTCATTTATGAGAAGAAGCTTGGAAATATTCTAATTCAACAATAGTTCATTTTGAATTCATTTATGAGAAGAAGCTTGGAAGCAGTCAAGCATTTATGATTTATACAATATTTCATTTTTCTATGAATTATTATTGATTGGTAAACATTTAAACTCAGCAATTCTTGGCTTGTGGAGCATTTATCATTTAGTAATTAAAGTATTTCTAATTTAGTCAAATATAAAAGTATATTCATACACATAAACTCTGTTTGGCTTGTGGAGCATTTATAATTTAGTCAAATATAAAAGTATATTCATATACATAAACTCTGTTTGGCTTGTGGAGCATTTATCATTTAGTAATTAAAGCATTTCTAATTTAGTCAAATATAAAGGTATATTCATACACATAAACTCTGTTTGGCTTGTGGAGCATTTATAATTTAGTCAAATATAAAAGTATATTCATATACATAAATTCTGTTTGGCTTGTGGAGCATTTATCATTTAGTAATTAAAGCATTTCTAATTTAGTCAAATATAAAGGTATATTCATACACATAAACTCTGTTTGGCTTGTGGAGCATTTATAATTTAGTCAAATATAAAAGTATATTCATATACATAAATTCTGTTTGGCTTGTGGAGCATTTATCATTTAGTAATTAAAGCATTTCTAATTTAGTCAAATATAAAAGTATATTCATACACATAAGCTCTGTTACATTACCCAGATAGAAGTAATATGCAATTAAAGCATTTCTAATCCATATAGTAAATACGTTCAAATATTTTTATAAATAAATTTGCGTATAACTATTTCATAACTTCATTTTATAACGTATGATAAACATGTTCTAATATTTTACAAAATAAATTCTACGTAATTATTTCATAACTTCACTTTATAACGTATGATAAAGATGTTTTAATATTTTATAAAACAAATTCTATGTAATTATTTCATAACTTCACTTTATAACGTATGATAAAGATGTTTTAATATTTTATAAAACAAATTCTATGTAATTATTTCATAACTTCACTTTATAACGTATGATAAAGATGTCTAAACATTCCTATAACATAATTACCTTCCAGTTTTGCAGTCTAGTTTACTCAAAAGAAGGCGGGTTATTTCATCTATGGAAAGTCATGGCACAGCGTGGAGAGAGTGAAGCCGCTAATTTACCCCATTGTCATTATAATTCCTCTAGCAAAGCTTTCTTTTTCCATTTTCACGTTTTGTTAAAGCTATATTTTAATGTGTCAAAAGAATTAAGTAATACACTTTTTTTTTTAAAAAAAATTTAATATGTTCTGCCTCTCTGTGTAAGACGAGAGAGAAAAAAAAAAGTTCTTTTCTTCCGACGACGTGCCTAATTTGAATACTGCCTCAGTTTAACTCAAGTATCTTTTTTTTTCTTTTTAATGATTGGATAATTAATTTCTTTTCTTTTTATTGAGACAGATAAAAAAAAAATAAGATGACATAACATTTTATTCAAATCCATCAATCACAAAATTAAAAATATGATTTTTTTTAAACAAATCACAGCTTTATTGCGTTCCCAATTAGACTGAATCACGCTAGACATTTTTGAATGGGGGGGGGGATCTTTTGAATATTTATATGAGGAACAGCATATCTGTTTCATTACCCCTCACCAAATTTTGGGATGAAATCGCCTGGAAGTACGATTTCATTCCATATACTATACACATTATTTCTCAGTACTGCCTGGTTTTAGATATGCTGATGAATGGGTAAGATGAGCTGGAAAAGTGAATACATGAACCATAGCCTCCAATGCCAGGATAAGTAGATGGCCAAGCACAAACTACCAGTACACACCGCCTCATGACGTCACGAGAAAATATCTCATTTTTAAGCACTACCTCTCTTGTACCTAGAAGTATCATCCAACCAAGAATAGGAGCCAGAGAAAAAAAAACAATTTGGCACTCAGCCAACCCTGCTCAGCTTCGGTGAGTCTTAGGGGCTATCATTTGGCCTATCCATGAGACCAAGGCCTATACATGAGACCTATATATACGCACTGCTGGACTACTCTTGGAGCACAACATCCAGGTCTGGATAGTGCCGAGCATATACTTCGGAGCATCATAACACAATGCATCCAAGCAGCTCCGCTCAATCATCCACCATCTCAACATGAAAAACACAAGTTCATGCATCACTACACCACACTCACAAACTTTTCCCATCAGCTATCTCTATTTTATTCTGAATTATAACTGCAACCTGGTTTGGGGAGACTGAGGATCATGATCAGTTCTCCTATAGTCCTCTTTTATATTATGAGGTGACATACTTCTGGATCGTCTCTTTGTTGAAAATTTATCATGTTTAACATTACTGTGGTGTCTTGCTTCTTCACTTCTGTATTTTCTTTGGAGATCCTTGTTACTGTTTGATCTTCTAATTATACGCGTCCGATATGGACCATGAACACCATCTGTGAATTTTTTCCTGTTCCTCTTCCATGGTGGTACTTCATTTTTACATAAAAGTTTCCTTTTAAATGGTTCTTTTGCCATAGTAATTATTTTTTTGGTATTTGTAAAGGTTTCTTGTTGTTTAATTTCTTTCACACTGATAAATCCTGAGTTTTCAGATTCCTTTTTGGTGTCTTTTCCTGCGTAAGCAACTATATTTTTAATAACTGTCTTTATATTTTTTTTTCTGTACTCAATTTTTGATTTGAGTTTATTAAGCTTTTGTTTATAATTTTTATATATGGCTGAGGACTAACACACTTTTCTTTCCATTTTATGGTTTCTTTCTCTATCTCCTTTACTATTTCATAGCATATATCAGACAATTTTTCTGAAACATTTTCTTCTATATTGGACAGTTCCTTTGTTATATTTTGATTATGTTCATTTTCACGTTTTTCATCTTCTTGAAGATCAGAAGATTTTAATTTTGCTTTATTAGATTCATTTTCATCCATTTGAAACTCTTTTACTGTATTTGATACAATTTCATTCTCAGCTTCTGTATATACTGTTTCTTTATTTTCAATTTTAGAGGTATATTCCACAATCAGAAGTTTTCCTGAAGGTAGACTGACAATTTCAAGATCACTCTTTGTAATTTCAATTTCTTCCTTTTTAACAATCTCAAATTTTGCTTCATCAGTAATAGGATATTCAATTTGTGATTCCTTTAAAATATCTTTGGTTGGAAATTCCAAAGTTTCCTCCTCATCCAATTTTTTAGACTGAATTATTTCCTTTATCAACTGGTTGAACTTTTCATTCTGATTTTTGACTGCTTCCATAATTTGTTTTTCTATTCTTTGGTTTGCTTCTATTGCTTGCTTGTTATCTTCTTCTCTTTGTTTGATATCTTCTTCTCTTTGCTTATCTCTTTTTTGGTTATCTTCTTTTCTCTGTTTGATATCTTCTTCTCTTTGTTTGATATCTTCTTCTCTTTGCTTATCTCTTTTTTGGTTATCTTCTTCTCTCTGTTTGATATCTTCTTCTCTTTGTTTGATATCTTCTTCTCTTTGTTTATCTCTTTTCTTTTGGTCTGCTTTTATAATTTCCAATAACTGGGCTAATGCAGACGTCTCCCCTGTTTTCTCTGATTCCTCATCTGCTTTAGCTTCTTGTTTATCTTCTTTCTCAGGAGGATCCTCTATGCTTTCTGTATTCATCATTTTTTTTGATTTTGATCTGGTTTTCATCAATATTTTATTCTAGTTTAGTGGTATTTTTTTAATTTCAACTTTAATAAGCTTCTCTCTCCATCCACACCATGACTTTACTCCATCTTCTTTGAAATGCCTGTTTCATTCTTTATGCCATTCATTTTTGTGTTGTTTTTCTTTTAAACTTTTATTTTTCCATCCTTCCTGAACAAATTACATCACTACATCATATGCACTGTTCATATCACAGAATCGTGATCTGCTTATGCCTATGAGTAGGCTAGCTAGATCGGACCTCACAGTAGGGTGGCAAATTAACCGGCCTATGAGTAGGCTAGCCAGATAAGGCCTCACAGTAGGGCGCCAAATGTAACCGGACCCGCATACAACCCTTTTATTACGTCAGTTGTAACAATTTTCTGATGAGCATGCTGTAGGAAGGAACTATCAATTGACATTCCTAATGCAGATGTTAATGCCTCCTACAACAATATTTCCTGCTCATCAGAGGATGTAGTACCATAGAGACTGGAAACATCTAAATATTTCTATGTTTGGTTTCCCAAAAAGCGCCATTAGAGTTCCGTCTCACTACAACCTGACTTGCCTAGGTCTAGTTATGTCAGACGTAGCTCAGAAGGCATGAGATTCTCATGAACCAGTGCTATAACTGATGAGTGATGCAATAAAACAAAACAGAATTGGACAACTGGATAACCAATTTAATTTTTAGTAACAAAAAAAAATTTATTAAATAACAATTAATTTGCAATTTCTAACGAAGTTCATTTCTATCCACATGATAACACATTTTCATTTTACTTATGAAAGAGCTAGAAGCAGTTCTTTTTTTTTATCAATAGTTCATTTACAAGTTCATTTATGAGAAGAAGTTTGGAAACAGTCTAATTCAACAATAGTTCATTTTTGAATTCCTTTATGAGAAGAAGCTTGGAAATATTCTAATTCAACAATAGTTCATTTTTGAATTCCTTTATGAGAAGAAGCTTGGAAATATTCTAATTCAACAATAGTTCATTTTGAATTCATTTATGAGAAGAAGCTTAGAAGCAGTCAAGCATTTATGATTTATACAATAATTCATTTTTCTATGAATTATTATTGATTGGTAAACATTTAAACTCAGCAATTCTTGGCTTGTGGAGCATTTATCATTTAGTAATTAAAGTATTTCTAATTTAGTCAAATATAAAAGTATATTCACACACATAAACTCTGTTTGGCTTGTGGAGCATTTATAATTTAGTCAAATATAAAAGTATATTCATATACATAAACTCTGTTTGGCTTGTGGAGCATTTATCATTTAGTAATTAAAGCATTTCTAATTTAGTCAAATATAAAGGTATATTCATACACATAAACTCTGTTTGGCTTGTGGAGCATTTATAATTTAGTTAAATATAAAAGTATATTCATATACATAAATTCTGTTTGGCTTGTGGAGCATTTATCATTTAGTAATTAAAGCATTTCTAATTTAGTCAAATATAAAGGTATATTCATACACATAAACTCTGTTTGGCTTGTGGAGCATTTATAATTTAGTCAAATATAAAAGTATATTCATATACATAAATTCTGTTTGGCTTGTGGAGCATTTATCATTTAGTAATTAAAGCATTTCTAATTTAGTCAAATATAAAGGTATATTCATACACATAAACTCTGTTTGGCTTGTGGAGCATTTATAATTTAGTCAAATATAAAAGTATATTCATATACATAAGCTCTGTTACATTACCCAGATAGAAGTAATATGCAATTAAAGCATTTCTAATCCATATAGTAAATACGTTCAAATATTTTTATAAATAAATTTGCGTATAACTATTTCATAACTTCATTTTATAACGTATGATAAACATGTTCTAATATTTTACAAAATAAATTCTACGTAATTATTTCATAACTTCACTTTATAACGTATGATAAAGATGTTTTAATATTTTATAAAACAAATTCTATGTAATTATTTCATAACTTCACTTTATAACGTATGATAAAGATGTTTTAATATTTTATAAAACAAATTCTATGTAATTATTTCATAACTTCACTTTATAACGTATGATAAAGATGTCTTAACATTCCTATAACATAATTACCTTCCAGTTTTGCAGTCTAGTTTACTCAAAAGAAGGTGGGTTATTTCATCTATGGAAAGTCATGGCACAGCGTGGAGAGAGTGAAGCCGCTAATTTACCCCATTGTCATTATAATTCCTCTAGCAAAGCTTTCTTTTTCCATTTTCACGTTTTGTTAAAGCTATATTTTAATGTGTCAAAAGAATTAAGTAATACACCTTTTTTTTTTAAAAAAAATTTAATATGTTCTGCCTCTCTGTGTAAAACGAGAGAGAGAAAAAAAAAGTTCTTTTCTTCCGACGACGTGCCTAATTTGAATACTGCCTCAGTTTAACTCAAGTATCTTTTTTTTTCTTTTTAATGATTGGATAATTAATTTCTTTTCTTTTTATTGAGACAGATAAAAAAAAATAAGATGACATAACATTTTATTCAAATCCATCAATCACAAAATTAAAAATATGATTTTTTTTTAACAAATCACAGCTTTATTGCGTTCCCAATTAGACTGAATCACGCTAGACATTTTCGAATGGGGGGGGGATCCTTTGAATATTTATATGAGGAACAGTATATCTGTTTCAATATATATATAGTATTTATTTTGAAGCTAAATACAAGTCCAAGCTTAAATGAAGTAAGTAATTAGATATTTC
Organism: Epiperipatus broadwayi; assembly: GCA_028023455.1. Taxonomy (NCBI): domain Eukaryota; kingdom Metazoa; phylum Onychophora; class Udeonychophora; order Euonychophora; family Peripatidae; genus Epiperipatus; species Epiperipatus broadwayi. The sequence continues at coordinate 1,447,954 of JAQFVV010012406.1, read as the reverse complement.
AATATTAGACTAAGTAGAAATATATAGTGTGTAATTTTTTATACAGCAAAAGCGCATTGCATAAATTCTATTTCTATTATTCCTCACATGCCTTGTTCAGTTATATTTGGTTCCAAAATGAGTGCTATAAAAATAATATCATTTTTTTTACAACCAATCATTTCTCAAACTGGCATTTAATCTTAATGATCATTGATTGTTTAATCTAGTCACGATATACATTTTTTCCCTGCATAAGTAGGTTTTTTTTTTTAAAAAAAAAAACAAACTCAAGTGATATTTATGGTGCACTCTTTGTTTACTATTCTTTTCATTTACTAAATAATCATTTTTTCTTAATCAGAACATAATCATTTTATTAACTCACTAATGTTATAGTAAGTAGGCAGGACAATCTCAAACTCAAATGCAAGATAGAGTCTTTTAAAAGATAAGATTGATCATCTTATCTTTACACCTAAATGCAACTATATAAGCCAATCTAAAGTATTTTAGTTTGAGTGCATGAAGATTAATCTTTATAACTATTAGGTCCATTACATTATTAATTTATAGTTAAACTCAGTAAAATTTTCAAATTTATGACTGGTAAAATATTAGATGATGTTAGAATCAATTTAATAACAGTATAGTTTTTATTAGTAATTCTTAAAGGAAAGGTAATCAGCCTTTGACATATGGTGTTTGATCATGTTACTAAGTTACTGATATTGAAGTCTCTATCTTGTGTTTGGGTTTGAGAGTGCCCTGCATACCCACTATAACATTTGTGGTATGTTAATATGATTGAACAGTGGATATTGAAGGCTGATTACCTTTTATTAAGAATTAGTAATGAAAACTGTGCTTGTAAATTATATTGTTATTAAATGATCATTTGTAGATATTATTGTTATGTTATATATAGAGCTCACAAATAAGCTCTTAAACTTTGCAGAATATCCCCAACCCCAGACCAGTTTCTGCTACTGGCTTCCTGTGAGCACCTCACTGAGAAAGCCAGTAGCAGAAATTGGTCTGGGGATATTCTGCAAAGCTTGTTAAGAACTTATTTGCAAGCTCTATATATAACATTTGTAATACAATCTCGTTAAATTAGATCATGTGACATATGATTTGATTTCTTGGTAATATTATTGTCATGAATAAACACTTTATCAAAAATAATTATGAGAAGCTTTTAAATTCTAATTTAGTGTAAATTCTCTATATCTACTCATGAGCATCTTCGTTGTTGTGGTTTATTATATTTTATTCCTGGTATAACAATATTTATTTTGTTAAATAAAAAACAAAGAAGATAAAAATTTGAAGTTGTATTGAACATTCATATCACTTATGTATCATGATGATAGTTAAAACTTTTGAAGAATATGCATAGATCTGCATAATATGCATAATGTAATTATATTTATCCCAGAAATGCTTTAACATTGATGGAATCCATTAAATGTTATCAAATAAGGGCTTAAAATATATGATTAGTTTTTTTTTGTATGTGACTTTCAAAGTGAATTTTTAAAGGCACTATATAAACAATTTAGTTGTTTAAGTGTGGACTCTATATTTCAACGAACAAAGATTTTGATTACATTAATGATGTAGATTGTAATTTAAAATATGAAGATATTGTATATATCCTCATGCTATTTCCTTGTGTGTAAAACATAGAGATTTGTTAAACATGTAAATAAGAATGATGAAATCCAGAAAATAAAGAACTGGTATGTTAGCCTTACTATTGTAGAGTCAATACGACTTGAAGTGATACACACTACTTTATGCTATAGAAAAATTACTACTTGTCTAATGGAAATCTAAAAATTAAGAAACTTTTTAAAACCCTATCTTATATCTTTATTTTTAGTATAAAAAAAAGTCTACTTTGTTTCTTCTCTGAAATCCACTGCAATGATAATTTATATTTTGATGTATCTCACAATATAACAATTTCTTAATGATCTATCACCAATTGCCATTTATTATCTTTAAAGTTACTATGTAAATATTGAAGTAATAGATGTTCATCAAAGTGTAAGATATAAATAAGAAAAAATAGCATGTGGAAGACTGATCTTTATATTTTATTTTATGAAATTAAGACTTGAAATTTAATTTATATATCTATATATTTATTATTATTAATTAGTCTATAGCAATCCCCATTCTATAAACAAAAAAGAATTCTGTATCCCCTTGTCAAAGAAATAGAATATCCAATTAAAGCATTTATATAATGCACACTTTATTTAAATGTTGTATTGCTTCCTGCAGCAAAATATGAGTGCAATAATTGTGACCATCAATGTCGAAAGCATACTCAGCAAATTATAACAATAATAAAATTGCATTATATTTTTAAAACAACTAAAGTAATAAAGATATTTTTAAAACAACGAAATTACCACATAGAAAGAAAATTTCATTTCTGATTTTACTAGAATAATGTAAAGTAAAACATATTTTAATTCCTACCATCTAAATTTAAACACTTCAAAAATATTTTTAAGAAATAAACATATAATATTTTTCTTTTTATAATTATATTGTATCAAATTAATCAAATTATTTTCTGTTAGAAAATAGCTTCAGATAAAATAATAACTTATTTTTTGCCTTACTAGTGTAATGTAAACAATTTCCACCATAATTCTCATCTTTTAAATACAACTGCCACCCAAGCACCAAAATAAAAATAAAATATATAATCTCTATCATTATTAAGGGATTGTTCAATGCAAAATTATAGAGAAACTTGTAGACTGAATACAACTCAAGTCTTATAACATATTAGTATAGAGTAAACTTTTTGCAACCACAATAACAAAATGCATTTTGTAGCAAGGATCTCAGAAAGATAAATTTAAAAAGCTATTACTTTTAAATGAAATGTAAGTTCAGACAAATCAAATGTCTATCAAGGATTTTTTTAAAAATCAAATTATGCTTTTTTTTCCAGCTGGTCTATGATTTTAAATATTTTTTTTTAAAATAAATTTTATTTTTAAAATTAAAAACAAGATTGTTTTTATATGCAAGTATAAAAGATTAGAAATATCTGTTTATTATATAGCAAAATATGATAAACAGCTTTTAAAATAGTCCACTTTTGCAAACGTTTTTCAATAATATATATAGTTATTGTGATTTATATATAATATTGGTTGTAAATTGTTTACTTTGATTCTGTCTAGTGATTTAATTTTGAATTAATGTATTTGGTTTATATATAGTGCAAATAAAAAATGTTGAATGTTTAGAATTATGAAATTTGATTTGTTTCATGTAAAATTGTCCTTATTTAGAATTTGTAATGGTCTTCGGATATCTTTTCCTGTTTTTTTTCCCCAGCTCCTTAACAACTGATAGATCATTTCATTATCATTTAATTATTATTGCATTATTATTTTATTATTAATAATATTTTATTATTTATTAAGTTTGTAGAATTCATTGAGTTTCTAAAAGAGTTAAATCATTTTTTCAGCCCCCTTTTTATTTTTATTTTGAAAAATATCACTCAAAATTGATATCTGACAAAAATGATATAATTATATTTTAAAAAAATAATAAAATAGACCTTAAGATGAATGTTCTTTTGATCATTTGCTCTGCTGTTGTTTAATATATTGCATATAATAAACTATTACTGGTTTATGTTCCTTGGTAGTTATTTTTATTTTTTTACATTCTAAAAAATCATTTTTATAGGATTTTAATTGACATGCGTTTCTCAGCTTTACAAAAGTAAAATATTAAAACCTCTATCTGAAAAGAGGTGGTTATACTTAGGTGGAAGTAGTGGAATAAACAAAATATATTTATAAACAACTTAATTACATCATGTTTGATGTCATAATTTATTTAACATTTGCAAAGTACTTAAAAAGAACTTAAATGGTTAGTATCACCATGATATTTTTTCCAACCTTTTGCAATTTGGAAACAACAATATCACATAACTTTCTCATATGCTAAATCATATATTGCCAAGAGCAGATTAAGGTGAAGAGAATGCTTATAAAACATATAAATAAGTATATAAAAAGTTATATAATATTATTTTTAGTACTAGTCGTCCTAGCCAAAACATAGAAAGAGATTTACAGTTGGCTTTAAAAAAATCTTTAAATCATATAGAAACTGTCTTGGTAAAGGATCTATATTTTCAGTTCAAAATCGTATTTTTTTAAAAAAAAGTTAGTCTATTAGTTTGAGTAGTAAAAAAGAACTAGATGCATAAATGCATTAGTTCTAATTTTGAATCATAGTCATTATTTATAATGGAAAATCTGAAGCCAGTCTGGGAATAGGAATATTATAACAATGTGTCATCTAGTGTGTTTGATTACTCAAGCTTGCAGTAAATAGATTTAGGATAAGGTAATCAAACCGGGTCTTTAGATTTTAATATTTATCTTATTTAATTAAAAAAATAAAACCTGATAGAATGTGTAAATATAATATCCCAGTACAAAATAATAATAGTCAAATGGTTTAGTGCTCAAGAATTCACAACATATTCAGGCATTGCAATTGACAGAACTGGAACCATGTTCCATGGACATTAAACTCTAAAATCCATTACTCTATCACTATCCTAAATCACATAGAGTTACATGCCAAATATTTAACATAGATTAAAACTTAAACTGAACATAAAGTACTAAATTAATTATAAAATGTATTCAGAAAAGATGAAACAAACATCACCATTGCCAATTTGGGTAGATAGAAATTTCAGAGGATATCAAAAGAAATTATGGAATTTTAGCACAAACGCACAGAAAGAAATTTAAAATAACTATAAATAAACTTTCAATCTTTTGTAATAAGTCATAGAATATTATATTTTACATGTATAAAGTGTCGTTCTTCTAGAATTTGTGTTTCAAAATGTTACATTTTAAAAGGTATACAATTACTAGTAAATGTAAATTTATTATTTTTTATATGAACAATTTCTTCCATATCCAGTAATAACTTTAGTACAAAAGTAAATTGATTAGTGATAATTACCATTTACTGTTCCATCTATTTCCATTGTAATACATATAAGACTGGCTAATTTATTAGCAGTCAATGGTCAATGACTATATTTATTCTAACTTAGAAGAAAAAAATTAAAATAGAGAGTCAGATGTGCTATGCAAGCCATTGAAAAATGAAATTGCGATTGCACAATCCTATTATCACATTTAGTATAGAGAAATGATTGTTGTTTTGAAATGCTTATGGCTAATATTAAATTAAGTGATCGAATATGGTGAGGTAAAAGAACAAAACGAATAAATTTTTTCAGAAAAAGCAATTGGAATTATTACTTCTAAAAACATATACTAATAAGATTAAAATAATTAATTTACATTATAATTTTAAGATTATCTAACAAAAATAAATTAATAGAAATATTAGTTCAATTGGGAAGACGTGACATTGGAAACATCAAAGTTTTGTATTGAACACAATCTTCTCATTCAGTTGATTAAACTGAAATTTAAATTTTTTTCCTCAGTTAAAAATCAAGAAGGACTTCCTAATAAAAATCACATGCTAGTAAACAATTTTTATAGCAATTATTTTGTAAAATCTTACCTCTTTCAAAACTTTCTGAATAAGATAAGTTTTAATCCCAGCCTGTTTAATGGCATCTTCTCGGGACTCTCCATTTCCAGGTTCCACTTCAAATTCGCCGTTTAAAAAGCTGTACGTTTTTTCAGAGATATGTACACGGCTGAAATTTTAAAATTATTATTACATTCAACATAATTTAAAATCATTTAAATTTTTTATATTATTTTTATTTAATTATATATATATATATAGAGAATATAAAGTATAAATAACTAATTAGTCATATATAGAAAAATTCATTACCATAGACTTCATGCTTAAATTAATAAATATTCCAGAAATCTATACTCAAAGAAACTTTAACAAATACGACAGAAACGAAAGTCCATCTTCTAGCATTGTTTATAATTTTAAATAGACTAAACATGCTAGTTATGACAGCTTACAAATTCAATCTCCGCCAAGAAAATTTATAGGTCATACAAATCAATCAAAATTAATTGTTTCAAAATAGATATTGTGCAGTAATAAACTTAAAGTGGCAATAGCTAACTGTCAAAATATGTGTTTGAATCAATACATACATCAATGATCACCAATGCAATGCTATTAAATAAATAGGATATGAATATCCATTGACTATGATTTTGAATAAGTGCTAAGTATTAAACTATGCCCAAAATATACAAACTTTATATAAATCAGCAAAGGTTAACTGTTTTACAATAGATTAATAAATAATCGATTTAAAACCTTTTCAAGCTACTATATATATATATAATAAAACTAATATATCTAGAATCAACTGGTTTAGTTATACTTATAATTTATTTAAAATCATAGATAAAGATAGGAAGTAGATTATCATTCCATATCTATTTAGAATCTGATGAAATATTTTTAATTGTGGGTTTAGACTTTAGGGCTGTGCAAATGTAATTTGTATATAGTTACTATTGACATTTTAGGTTTATTTTACATAAATGTCTGTTTTAAGGATTAATAAAATTGATTATTTATTAATTTATTTTTAAACCTGTATAGATACCAGGTCTATGGAAAGGTCATTATTTTTGTAAGGTTTTTTTACTTGGTTGCTTTAAAAAAATTTCAATCATGCGTGGTAGTACTGTAGAGCTGTGAACTACATGATGTCAAACTACATGATTTTAATTATAAGCTAACCAAAACTAAATGTGAATATGCTATTATAGCATCTATTTTTTCTCCTCACTAAATATCACATTTCGAACATGAATTTATGTACTGTAATCACAATATTATAACTGCTCAGTTCTGTATTGTAGTTAAAAGGATATGTACTGATTTTTTTTCCAAGTGTTTTTTCTTTCCAAAAAGTTTTATTCCAATAACATTTTTTTTTAGAATCCAGAAATGTACCCAGTGCATGGAAAGACTAACATTTTTGTAATAGATTTTTTAATTGGTTGTTTAAACAAATTACTTCATTTGCATAAAGTGCTTCATAAGACAATTATGATTTATTGATAGTGGAACAATTAATTATATTTTTCCTTGAAAAATATACCTTCTAACAAAAAAATGTTTAACTTAAATATCATATGACAGTATTACAGACAAACATACATCCACATGGACTTTATATACATAAATGCCTAATCTTAGCCAATTTGTATATACAAATTTTCTTAACAAACTTTAAATTTTAATTCATTATCTATCATACCTAACACTTATGGTTTATTTAAATTCAAATATAAAGATAAACAATGGATTTCCATTTCTTATCTCCTTATAATTTTGCTTAGCAGAAGACTGAGAAAATAATTATTCTTTTAAATTTAATCATATATATATATATATATAATTGATCAATTAATTATTGGCACTTCAGATGTGTGTGCATATACACAATAAAGAAAAAATTGTGTTCATGTATTAAAAGATATATATATAATAAAGAAAAAATATATAAATAAAATATAATAGCATATGTAAAACTGTATACTAGTTTACATGAAAAGTTGTAAAACTGATTATTTATTAATCTACTTTCAAACAGTTAATCTTGAATAATTTCTAAGAAGTTTAAACTCATAAGAATTTGAATTTAATCCATTAACTGCCATCACAATTATGGTCTATTTAAAATTATAGATTAAAATAGAAAATGGATATCCAAATTTCTTCCTATTTGCAGTGCTATCTTAAAAACAGGTTGCTGAAATATTTATTAATTTAAGTTTAAGCAATGAAAGCTGTGGTGATATAAATGAAAATAAAACTATGTATCAAATGCCAAGGGCATCCTATGAAATCGTACAAACAGCGAAACTCTGTTATTGTCATATCTTTATATGTGTTTTAATGTATAAACGTCCACCAAAACACCCAGATAGATCCGTTTTGTAACATTGAATAAAATCCTATTTTTAACTATACGTTCAGTATTGTAACTGCAGCACTAAATTCATATCTGTCTAAATAAAATAATTGTATCAAGATCGTCAAATATTTGTAACCAAAAATAAAGTTTTAAATGCATGAAGTTGAATATATATATATATATATATATATATATATATATATATATATATATATATATATATATATATATATATATATATATATATTGTAACCTTCCAGGTTGGCACCAGAGAGAAATATGGGAACATCACATTTGTAATAACAAGGGATAAAGATAGTTAGTTAGGAAAAATGAATTGTGGTAAAATATGATATTGATAATTGAGTTTTTTTGTGAAAATTAGGCATAAACTATGATATGATTTTCTAATTGATATAGGGATTGTAATAGAAAAGTAAAATTTTAATAGATATATTGGTGGGTAGAATTTGGAATGTATGTTTAGTGATGGATGTTGGTATACAATAGAGAAGTTATATGTCATAATAGGCTAATGCATATATGTATTATTAAATGTGATTTTCTTTTTATATTTTATTTATAAGTTAATGAGATTGTTTGTATTAATAAATGACATTTTTGAAATTGATGTTTAATATTTAATATTATTTTTTACTATGTAAAAAAATTTAGTTAAACAATTATAATGTTGAAAATTGTATAAATAACGATTCTAACAAGCTGCCAAAGGATCATCATGGAAACAGGATAGAGGGCGTGGGAGAGAAGAGAGTTTAAAAAAAAAAAACTGAAAAGGAATAGAAATAAAAGCTCCGTAAAAAAATTAAGAAAAAAAAACTTTAAGAATTAATAACTCTCTAATAATACTTTAATAGATAAAAGAAAACTACAAGGATTTTAGTAACATTAAGATGGATAAATTTTACTATATTATTGGAGGTATATAAAATGAAAACATAAACTACATTTCCTAAAGGGTTACCAGTCTTCAGATCTCTACTAAAACCATGGTTCAACTACTTACAACTTTCAAAAATATCTGGATAATAAGTAAGATAAAATTTTTATAATTATTTTAAAGCACATTAGTAAAGCTGGATAATATTTAAAAATGGAAAATTTGTGTATAATAAAAATTTTTCAAAAGTTTTTCTCAAACGCCAAAATGAAACGCGTGAATTTATTATCAGTATTCCATAGGACAAAGTTTAAGAGAAAATTTTATTTAATCAATATTAAGAAATAATTTACATTGGTAACTTCAATATTCATAATTTTATAACTAAAATTAATTCTCATGCATGCAAACATAATTATAAAACTTGCCATAGTATTCTCAAAGGAAAGGATTATCGTCATTATTAACAAAATACGCTTGAGCAATGAATAGACATTATTTTTTTTTATTTCATTTTTTTTAAAAAGTGTTTTACATGTAATAATAAGGTATTGCTAAATAATTTTTTTTTTTTATAATAGATGTATAGACAATTATTTTTTTTTATTTGTGTATGTTTCACATACGTATTTAGAAAAAGAAAAATGAAGGAATGTAATTTCCTACATATATATTATGAGATGTTAATGTGTTTGGTATAATCCGAAGATTATACTATAGCTGATATATATATATATATTCGGAGGTGTGCATAATATTCCATAGTATTATTATTTGTTTATTTTTTTTATTTTTGATTACATTTATTAAGCTGAATTTTAATAATGATTGCTATTTTAAAAGATAAAGAATTAAAACCTTATCAATTATAAGTTTGTTACATAGGATATAATTTGGAAATTCATGATGCTTGCAGTATAAACAAATGCACATATTCGAGGATATATATAATATACATATTAATAGAATAGTCAATTTTTGTTTCAATATAGAAAATGTAATGGGCAATAATGGTATCAATAATATTTTTTTTTTATTTATGATCTATGTTGATTTATTAATTTTTTTTTTATATATAATAAATATTTTAATTAAATCAATAGCCTATAGGAATTCCTTAATTGGATACGTTCGATTTTTTTTTCATTTCCACACACACATATCTAAGTGTCATAGTATAATTATAGAGGGTATAAATTTGTCAAAATGATTTAAGTTTAGTTAGTCTGTTTGTTGTTAATAAATCCCTGCATTACAATACAAGTAATACATTTATTTTGCTTGGAATAGATAATAATATGGATATAAAGGTACCCGTTCCTAGGGTTATCTATTCTATATTAAAATTGATAATTAATGATTATACAGTAATGTAGTAGTTTACAGATGCCCTGAGTGTATTTAAATTAATCTCATGAAATTATTATTTATAGATATTTGTGTTATCATATTGGCCTCATATATATAAAAACCAGACCCTATAATCTCAACTGAGCTAAGCCTTAGGGTAATTAAAACGTAAAATCTTTAAAATAAGTTTAAGCACAATTTATAGTTATAAATGTATTCTATCTTGCATAGAGTTGGCGCCTGGGCAATTATAAGTATAGTAAAGTAGATAGTGAAGATATGGAGGTTGTAGGATAGGGTTACAAAATGCTAGCCCAATCGTGACGCTTGATAATCGTGAGGCTACGTATATTGAGGGTTACAAAATGGCCGCCCAACTGGGGCTTCGACATTTATGGGTTAAATGCTTGATATATGATTGGGTTTCAATGGCCTGACAATCATGGGGCATAATATTTATGGATAACTGGTTTCACAATGATTGGTGATCGATTCATTTTGTTCATATGTGTATTTTGTTCTTTGTTGGAGATTATATTTTGTACATTCTATTATGAATGACATATAAAGTGGCTTATGGTGGCATGCAATGTGGATGGCCTGATATACATGGGTTAAGTGGTTGTCCAATTGTGGAATCTTGATTAGTTAAGTCTCATATTCTGTAAAATATTTATCTTTTATTGGTTTAATTGGTTAAGTGATGACTAGCGTGAATGGCTTAATATATACTTGTAGAGTATTTATATTTTTGTTGATATATATTGGCGTATATCTGAGATGAAAAGTAATCTTGTGCTATTGGAAGTTTTTTAATCCTGTTGTAAATATACAGATATTGCAGAATTAGTTCCAAAATAGAATCAAGTTGGTAGTTTGTCTTGTTAAAGAATTTTGATATTAATCTGGAAGATTGATAAAAAAATGTTTGATAAAATAAAACTAAGAATAAAAGAGCATTAATTAAAGTATGAAATAAGCAAAGTAGAGTTTAAAATAGGCTAATACTTGAAGTACAATATATATATGAATGTTAGATGTATAGATTAAAAAAACAATTTTTTTTAGGTGAAATAGATACGTACAGCCATGAGACAACTTAGTTTTAATTATAAAGATATTTAAATATCAAAACTTGTAGTAAATTAATAAATGTTAAAGTTGATAAACATAGAATTATTGGTAACATTAAATTATAAAGTGTCATATTGTTCATATCTGGAACACTTCTGTTATAGAAAGTCCATAATTTTGAAGGTTAGATAGCATGCTTGATTGTTGGGGTTTTGTTGGTTGTATTACAGATTTTTGGTGATGGATGGAGAGTTGTTGTTATTGTCTTGGGTATATGGTGTATTCATGTCACTGGTGATTGATTGTTCTCATTCACTGCTCCAACCCAAATTAGGATATCATTTGTTAGTTATCATGAAGCAGTTAACAGTAGTCCTGCCATGATTTTGCCTCTAAGACTCCAGAGAGAGCAAGGCATATTTATTTCTAATATATATGTAATATTTGTCTCTAATACTCACAAAGATGAGCAAGACAATATCTTATTAATAGCCCCTAAGACTTGGATGTAAGCAGGGCATTGTGATAGTGTTTATAGTAGAATATTATGGGTTGTGGTAGCTTAAAGTGGTTAAAGTGAGATGATCATCAGAGTGTTCATGGAGCATTGTATGTTTTAAGAGCAGTGATGGAATTCTTCTATCCATTTCAAAGTTGTGAACTGCTAGCAATTCTTTTAAGCTGTCGGTATCTGTTGGATCTTTAGAAGATTGGATGACTATATAACTTGAATATATAGCTCATTCCTAACAGATTATTTTCTATATTCTTATGCAAAAGTTGGCATTTTTCATATTTAATAAAAAAATTGTATATCAGTTGCCATAGTAAATGCATGTCATCATTATTAATTTTATTTTGGCTATAGATTTTTTTTTAGGGGTTATAAATGCTGGTTATAATATTTGAATGTATTCAATACAGCATAAAAATTAAATAAACATGTTAAAATCGTTTAGTCTTTTATTAGTTATTTGAGTTGGTGTAGTTTATAATATAGTCATAGTGGATCATATAAAATTTAATGAATAATTTCAGTAATATCTAAATTTATGTTATCTAGTTAAAACTTAATATCTTCTTGCCTATGTGTGTGTGGAAAATCGAACATTATATGGGAAAATAAATTTGTAGAAGTTTTATGTTATTCAGGTAGTGAGGGTAAGTTTGAATTGTTAATTTGGTGGAGATTGGAGCTGGTAAGCCTTGTTGTTTTCTTAAGTAATAATAATATTTTTTTTTTTAAAAAAAGTTCCAAAATGGAAGAGTTTACTTTATACGATAGTTTTGGTGGGTCTCAAGAGACACCATCTCCAGACATGGCTGCATTGTCTCTTGATCTTGAATCAGAAAAAGAAACTATAGGTATGTCCTATGGAGAGTCTAGTAAGGTGAGAGATACTATCCCTAAAACCACGGATGATGATATGCCGATGTGGGCCAAACCTTTTTTTGCAAAGTTAGAGTCTAGACGAGTAGAAGATAGAGAAAGGTCAGAAGAGATGTTTGCAGAACTAAAGTCTGGTCAAGTAAAATTGAAATCAGAACTAAAAGAAATAAAGTTGAGTCAAGATAAGTCAGAAGAAAGGATAGCTGAAATAAAATTGGAAGTTTCAGAAATAAGGTCAGAAATGGTAGAAATAAATACTAGTATAGTTAGGCAGATGGAAGTTATGAAGAAGAAAGTAATAAGTCAGGAATCAGATATAGCAATAGAAGTAAAATTGAGTCAAAAGAAATCAGAGGAGAAGACTATTGAAATAAAGTCAGAAATGTCAGAGGTAAGATTAGAAGTGAAATTAGAAACAAAGCTAGAAGCAAGGTTAAGAATACCCAAAATGAAGCTAGAAATGCAAGAGAATATTAATGACCAATTTATGCAGATTAATAAGAATGTTAGTTTAGACAGTGATGATATGAATGTATATAAAGAACTTGGAGAAATAGTTGATCAAGACTCAAAATTAGATGGAATTGTAGTTATAGACATGCACAAAGATTTCAAGAAGAATCTTGATAAACAGAAAGAAGTTGGTAAATTAATGAAAAAAGAAATAATTTCTGTAGACCTGAAGTATTTAGAAACCTTGGAAAATGAGTTGTTTAAATTTACTGATAAAAATGAAAATTATATTCCAAAATGTGTTCTTGATTATTTAGAACATAAGGTGAAGGCGAATGTTTTTAAAAAAATATTTCATGGGGATACTAAATATATAATATGTAGTATGAAATATTTAATAGCAAGTGTTAGTCATGCTAGAGAAGTCGGTAAAGTGAAAATAAAATGTAAAATGAAGAAGACAAAGATGTTTGATTTAAATTTCCTTGGAAAAGTTATTAATCCAGAAAAAGAGTTAAGCAAAGCTAAAGTAGAGCTTAAATGTGAAAGTAAGAAGAAAAATAAAGCAGATTTTATGAGAGAGGTAATTAGTCACAATAAACATATGAAGAAAATTAAAGTAAAATTCAAAGAGATGAGTATAGAGAAGGTTAAGATGAGTTATCTTAATAGAGATGTAGATTATATAAGAGATATTGGGAAAGCAAAGGTCAAATTTAAATTAATAAATGAAAAGATAATTCATTTAAATTTTAGTAGAAAGATTATTGATGAAGAAAAAGAAGTTGGAAGGGCTAAAGTCAAACTAAAGAAAGTAAACAGAAAGTTGATTAATGTTATGGGTTTAAAGATATCTAGAAATAAAAGGATAGAGCATAGAAAGGTAAAAACTAGACTAAAGAAAGTTGAGATAATGTCTCTTAGAGATAAACTTGTCAGAAGAAAGGATATAAAGAATAATCGAGCAAGGTTTAAAGTTACTCAAAATGCTCGCAGTTTGGTTCCATGTCCTGCAAGACATGATTAAGAAAAGTCAATATAAAATTTAATTTTTTTTTTCTTGCTTATTTAATGTTATTAAATATAATAACAAGTGTTTGTAAAAATATTAAATATTTTTTTTTTTTATTGTTGTATGTTTATTTGACAAGCATAATTTTTTATGTTAATAATATTAATGGTAGTTTGTCCAATTCATTTTTCTTTCATAAGGGGAAAGGAAATGTAACCTTCCAGGTTGGCACCAGAGAGAAATATGGGAACATCACATTTGTAATAACAAGGGATAAAGATAGTTAGTTAGGAAAAATGAATTGTGGTAAAATATGATATTGATAATTGAGTTTTTTTGTGAAAATTAGGCATAAACTATGATATGATTTTCTAATTGATATAGGGATTGTAATAGAAAAGTAAAATTTTAATAGATATATTGGTGGGTAGAATTTGGAATGTATGTTTAGTGATGGATGTTGGTATACAATAGAGAAGTTATATGTCATAATAGGCTAATGCATATATGTATTATTAAATGTGATTTTCTTTTTATATTTTATTTATAAGTTAATGAGATTGTTTGTATTAATAAATGACATTTTTGAAATTGATATTTAATATTTAATATTATTTTTTTACTATGTAAAAAAAATTTAGTTAAACAATTATAATGTTGAAAATTGTATAAATAACGATTCTAACAAGCTGCCAAAGGATCGTCATGGAAACAGGATAGAGGGCGTGGGAGAGAAGAGAGTTTAAAAAAAAAAACTGAAAAGGAATAGAAATAAAAGCTCCGTAAAAAAATTAAGAAAAAAAAACTTTAAGAATTAATAACTCTCTAATAATACTTTAATAGATAAAAGAAAACTACAAGGATTTTAGTAACATTAAGATGGATAAATTTTACTATATTATTGGAGGTATATAAAATGAAAACATAAACTACATTTCCTAAAGGGTTACCAGTCTTCAGATCTCTACTAAAACCATGGTTCAACTACTTACAACTTTCAAAAATATCTGGATAATAAGTAAGATAAAATTTTTATAATTATTTTAAAGCACATTAGTAAAGCTGGATAATATTTAAAAATGGAAAATTTGTGTATAATAAAAATTTTTCAAAAGTTTTTCTCAAACGCCAAAAGGAAACGCGTGAATTTATTATCAGTATTCCATAAGACAAAGTTTAAGAGAAAATTTTATTTAATCAATATTAAGAAATAATTTACATTGGTAACTTCAATATTCATAATTTTATAACTAAAATTAATTCTCATGCATGCAAACATAATTATAAAACTTGCCATAGTATTCTCAAAGGAAAGGATTATCGTCATTATTAACAAAATACGCTTGAGCAATGAATAGACATTATTTTTTTTTATTTCATTTTTTTTTTTAAAAGTGTTTTACATGTAATAATAAGGTATTGCTAAATAATTTTTTTTTATATAATAGATGTATAGACAATTATTTTTTTTTATTTGTGTATGTTTCACATACGTATTTAGAAAAAGAAAAATGAAGGAATGTAATTTCCTACATATATATTATGAGATGTTAATGTGTTTGGTATAATCCGAAGATTATACTATAGCTGATTATATATATATTCGGATGTGTGCATAATATTCCATAGTATTATTATTTGTTTATTTTTTTTATTTTTGATTACATTTATTAAGCTGAATTTTAATAATGATTGCTATTTTAAAAGATAAAGAATTAAAACCTTATCAATTATAAGTTTGTTACATAGGATATAATTTGGAAATTCATAATGCTTGCAGTATAAACAAATGCACATATTCGAGGATATATATAATATACATATTAATAGAATAGTCAATTTTTGTTTCAATATAGAAAATGTAATGGGCAATAATGGTATCAATAATATTTTTTTTTATTTATGATCTATGTTGATTTATTAATTTTTTTTTTATATATAATAAATATTTTAATTAAATCAATAGCCTATAGGAATTCCTTAATTGGATACGTTCGATTTTTTTTTTTTTTTTTCATTTTCACACACACATATCTAAGTGTCATAGTATAATTATAGAGGGTATAAATTTGTCAAAATGATTTAAGTTTAGTTAGTCTGTTTGTTGTTAATAAATCCCTGCATTACAATACAAGTAATACATTTATTTTGCTTGGAATAGATAATAATATGGATATAAAGGTACCCGTTCCTAGGGTTATCTATTCTATATTAAAATTGATAATTAATGATTATACAGTAATGTAGTAGTTTACAGATGCCCTGAGTGTATTTAAATTAATCTCATGAAATTATTGTTTATAGATATTTGTGTTATCATATTGGCCTCATATATATAAAAACCAGACCCTATAATCTCAACTGAGCTAAGCCTTAGAGTAATTAAAACGTAAAATCTTTAAAATAAGTTTAAGCACAATTTATAGTTATAAATGTATTCTATCTTGCATAGAGTTGGCGCCTGGGCAATTATAAGTATAGTAAAGTAGATAGTGAAGATATGGAGGTTGTAGGATAGGGTTACAAATGCTAGACCAATCGTGACGCTTGATAATCGTGAGGCTACGTATATTGAGGGTTACAAAATGGCCGCCCAACTGGGGCTACAATATATATATATATATATATATAAATATATATATATATATAAATAATCATCTTGAATGTTACCAAAATAAATATTTATATTTTTAAACTTAATCCAGTTGTTCGAATCTCCTTAATATTTTTATTTTGTGTTTTTTTTTAAACTTATATCTCTGGTTCATTCAAGTTTCAATAAAATATAGTTGAGCTTATGGTCAGTATTTTTTATTTATTGCAATACTATAGTATCAGACTATGAAGTGAGATGTCCTTGGATCTATTCTAGTGTGACATTTTCGGGGCTCAACCTTTTTATGAACCCTCAAGTAATAAAGTCATTCAAATATTTAATTTAGTTAATTACATTCACTATTAGTATAAATTAATATACTTGGACACTTTTTAGTGGTTTAGGCCAGTTTATTATTTATATCTAAGTATATGTTATCTAATTTACATATGTACACATGCGTGTACAACTATTGGCACATATCTCCCATTTAAAAATTAATACTGTCATAAATAAATTGGATTGTTATAGATAAATGCTGCCAAGAGAAAGCATTTAAAAAATCTCTATCTAGAAATTACCCCTATCCTCAGACTGGTTTCATGCTTTTAGCATTCCTCAGTGAGGCACTAGGATATTTTAGACACCATATCCAAAATACCAATTCAAAGCCAGAACATATGGTAGTTAACTTTTAAGTAGACAATCTGAAAATTTCAGACACCTAGATGTCTTCAAACCCAGCTATCCAACTTAAATAACATTTATCTATAAAAATTATTAGAGCTTGCACGCTCTTTAGTTTTTATAATCACAAAATTGGACTTTTAGTTTACATTTTAGAATTTTATTTTATTATTTTAACATTAAAATACTTTCAATACTATTTTTTAAATGTATATATATATATTTGTAAATAAATGTAAAAATTGGATTATGTATGTCAGATTTGTGCAGGGTATTACTTTATGTTGATATATATGTTTTTTAATCTGTTTGAAAAAGGTTTTAGGAAAAGAAAAATATAATGTTGGATTAATACTTTGTGTATTTTTTTTCTTTCTTGCTAATCTACATTTTTAATACTTATTATAGCAACGATGTAATAGAAGTTGGTTTTTTTAAAAAAAAAAAAAACTCGGCGTAGTTGAAATAAATTTCTAAAGTTTTTTTTTTGTATTAAATGAATCAAACAAATCCTATTCGGTAGTTTTTAAAATGATGCTACTTAATGAGAATGACAAATTCAGCACTTTTTTTTAGTATTCAATTTTTTAGCAATAATTCTAGTTGGACAAAAAAAATTAATTAGTTTACATTAATTTGATTTAGATCTAATTCACTATCCATAATAGTTTTTTTTAAACGTAAGTAATTTAAACATTATTGGTTCGGTATTCATAGAAATAAGACAACTGTCTCAACAATAGTGAGAACTTACAATATTCCGCAGTCATATTTTTGCTTTTATAATTTGCACTTTTTACGTGCGTGATCATTCTTTTAGTTAAGTAAGAGCTAGATTTCCATTTACTAACTGCTATTCGATGAAGCTAAGTTGAATAATATTATTGCTTTAATAGTTGAAATTTTAAAATGGATGCCCAAAAAATTGTAAATGATCCACAAGGAGACCAGATGCAAGATTGGTGATTAAAGTAAGGAGTGATGCGTAGAAGAGAAATTGTGGATTGAAGAACTTGGAATAAACGTGAAGAATATTTCATCCTGCAGCGCACATGATTGAAAATGATGGATGATGTTTAAATAGCTAAATGGATTTGGTATGAGCTATCTAAATAAAATATCCTATGACTGTTTGTAACCAAAAAAAAATAATTTTCGTCTAGCTGAAATTCAAGCGCCAATTCAGCAACAAGGCAAGTTAATGCATTAGCTACTATAATACAAAACTCGTTTTATTCAAAGTAGAACCATTTTCTCGAGATCCTATTTCATTACTAACCATTATACTTTTAAGATGTCGTATCAGGATGTGATTTACGATAATAGTAGAATAGCCACCCCTCAAATTCAATTTTCATTGATTTTACCTCTGTTCTGTCACTTCCAATGCAAAAGTTTCTTTGGACTTCTAAGCAATAAACCAATTGATTATTTTTTATAAGGAAAAGAAAATGGGGATACTAAATTGAAATAATTATTTAAAATGTTACAAACATTTTATTCATTTTAACAACAACTTTCACAATACAAAGTAATTATTAATGTTAAAAATAGTTGAAAACTTTAATCTGATTACAAGTTTTTACAAAAAGTGATTGTATAAATATATATATAAACAAATGTAGATATTTAAAGTCAATCTCTAAGCAAGATTTTAAATGTTTTAATGTATACAATGAAATGTATTAGAATTGTAAAACTAATACCAAGTACTGACAAAATAGTTTCAATGTATTGGAAACATTTATTTCACATGTTGATTTGATGTGATGCAATATGTCTACTCCTTTATCCAAGTAAGAAATCTCTCAAGAGACTAGGTCTAGAAAAACTGTTAGCCACCTTCCCTTCCCTTTCTATTCTCTACCCTGTTTTTCTCATATACTTCTCTATCCTGCTCCATCCCATTTCCACAATATCATCTTTGTCCACTATATGACCTTTATATCTAGATCCACCTTATCTTTTTCTAAATCCAATATAAAAACAAAGAATTCACTTTCTATATAATCATGTTATTTATATATATTCTCCCATGCTTTCATTATTTGCACTATTTCTGCATGTAAGCATTTACATTCAATTAGCAGATGCCTAATATTTTCCATGACATTCTTACATAATTTGCAGACTAAATTACACACATTTCTCCATTATTATGTATATTCCCTTGTTGCTAATGATTCTGTTTTAGCCTTAAACAGTAAACTATTTTCATTGCTATTATCATAAACTTACTCACATCAAATACTCTGTTTATTTCTATATATATTTAAACTCTTTTTTCTCTCCATACTAGTTCTCCATTTCTCCAATTCCCTATTATTTATTAATGCATCTATATTCTATCCCATTCTTTGCTACTATAACATTCAACAATGTTCCTAATGCAATCATCCCATCATTTGTACAGTTATACCTACAAAGTTCTTATCCAAATCTTCTGCATACTGTACTATTTTTCTCATACATCTTGTTGCCTGTTCTTTACTTGTAACCTAATTAAATATTATTTTGGTTATTCTTTTTCTATCCATAAATTGCAATCTATTGAACATTTTCATTCTTTTTTTCATCTCTTATCTAAAAACTTGACCATCACATTTCTATTTGATTTGTTGATTTGTCTTCTTTGCCATCCACACATTTGCATCTAATGCATATCTTCCTATTTCTCTTTGTACCTTTTATAAGTAATATAACACCCTTTTACCTACATATAATGGATCATTATCATAAATTAATCCTGCTACTGCCATTCCCTTCCATACAATTCTTACTACATTATATTTATTATATAAAAACACTGTTAATTTCTTTATAAGTTTCTTTCTTTTCTTTGGTTCATTTATCAGTTTTTCTTCCATTCATCCAAGCAATTCCACTGATTACTTACAATGATTCCCAAATAGTTATATCTATTCACGACATTAAATTTTATATCCCCCTATAAAAATTCTTTTTTTCCTCTTTCTTCAGAATTTATCATCATTATTTTTGATTTTTCTTCACTAAATTTAATCCCCCCATCCTTGTGCACATCTTCAGAATAACTTCCATATCTTCCCTACTTTTTGTGCACAAGAACATGTCATCAGCAAATAAAAAATCTGATAATATGTACACTCCCTTGCCATCTGTTAATAGTATCTCTAACCATCTTTCTAGCATTCTATTGTTCTCTCCATTTCTCTTAAATATAACAGAAACAAAATAAATGACATAGAGCATCCTTGCCTTAATTCCACATCATTTTAAATGCTAACATTATGTATTTTTTAATAGATATGTATAATAATTATTTTTATACAATCACTTAATAAGATCTATTAAAGCTCCACTCATTCCAGTATTTACTAAACTTACCCACAATCTATTTCTATTTACTCTATTATAGGGCTTCTCTTTATCTATAAAGACCATATATAACTGCCTACCTGCTGTTACTACAAATAAACTATCTCCTACACACCTATTCATTGTAAAACAGCCTCACACTTCTCCCACTATACTATTTTTTTTCATCCATTTTATCACCCTTCCAGCCAAAAAAATTTATATAATACTAATGTTACCACTCTTAGTCTATAATTGTTTATCTTTCTATGATCTTTATACTTTCCTTTAAACAATAGCCTCAATTTTATATTATTCCAGCTATCTGGAAATTATGTCTTCTGTGCCATCATATTAAAGCGTGATAATAGATTTAATTTTGGTTTATTTCCCAAATTCCACCACCATCCCTGTTCACCATCCATCTAAATCTCTTACCCTTTGATTTTTCTATCTCTTCTCTGCCTCTTTTAATTTATTTCCTGTAAAATTATTTTTTCAATTATTATGTGCTTCTATGTTTGTTATCACTCAGTCTTTCATATCAAACATCTTTTCTATATTCATTACACACTTATTTATGATTTGTCTCTAATTCTTCTCTAGAACTACACACTTTTTCCTCATCATAATACTATTTCTCTTTCCCTACATTTCTTCTTTTAATATATTTCCAAAACTTTTACTCCTATCTCTTCCACTTTTATTAATGTCCTCCAATAATTTATTATTTTATTTCATTCTCTCTATAATTATCTATTTTAGCCAACTTCTTTTTTTAAAAAATACTTTTCCCATTTTAATATTAACATTTTTTTCACTTTCTTTGTTTTTAATAGAACATTTATATTCTCTACATGCTTTCCCCCTCTCTTTTTCACATTTACTAATTCTCGTTTTTCTATTACTTTTATTCTTCTGAATATTCTTACTTAAAACCCTATTTGCCACTTTTTCTACTTCACCATATTAGTTCTTATATTTATCCCCAACAAACTCTTCCATGATTGTTTCTATTTTTATTTTATATTCTTGTAACTTATTTTTATCATTCACTCTCCATTCACATCTTACACTATCCTTTTTAATTTTATTATTATTATTTTCCATCACCTTACTAATCATTTCTATTTATAAGAAATTATGATCACTATTACATACCCTCTATTCATTATCAAACACTTTAATTTTCTGGACTTTATTTATTCCTTCTTTCACACTAATACATAATCTATTGTATGAAATATATTATTTCTAGACTATGTGCTTTGCTCCTTATAAATATTTGATAAATTTTTAATACTCGAATTCACTCTTTGACAAAAATATTCAAAAACTGTCTGTACTTGTTATCCACATCATCAATTCCTTCAATATGCCCATTTATATCTTTTATAACCATTATTTGTTTCCTCTTTTTTTGAAACTCTGTATATCCTTAACAAGGCATCCATATATGCTACTGTTCTGCTCCATTATAGTTTGACTATTTCCAGTGACTACATACATTATAGCCACCATCCATTCTTGTCTTCCTAAGCTTATCTTAAACCATAAATGTTTTTGACACTTTACCATATTATAACTCCTACACCACCCTCACTTTTTTACTTTTTTATTTATACTTTGCCATACCAAATTTTTCAGTGTAGGTTCTTCTTTTTCTCTAAGATGTGTTTCCATTACTTCTAATGCTTCAAACTCTTTGTTTTTAAGTGCTTTGTTTAATTTCAATCACTTTTCTGGCCTTCTACCACCTTGAATATTCAAATTTCCAATTTTATCAATTTCTTCCTTTGTTATTACCCTTTTATAAATTCTTTTGAATTTTTTTCTCTATTACATTTATAATTACTTTGTTTATCATTAGTTTTACAGGCTCATTGCCTCTCCACATCTACATTTATATCTGGATCAATTACATTTTGTTTACTTCTTACATCACACCCATTTCTTCTTTTAGATAATACTGTGATTTAAAACACTATTCCTCCCCCATTCATAAGTTTCCTGAAGTATACTATTTTTCATAAATCAAAACCCCTAGTGCTTTACTTCATTTTTTTGCTAAGTGCAATTTATTTTTACTGTACAACTTCTTCTTACTAATAAAAAAATTCCCACACATCCACAGACATAACACTATTTCTCTCACATAATTTTTTCAATCTATCATTTATAGAACATGCCCTATCTAATGTATATCTATTATCAAATCTTGATAATAATCCAACTACTCCTATTCTTTCTTTAACCTTATTCAAACTACTAATCAATTCTTTGTACCCATCCATTATTCTCCCTGATAGCTCTGACAAATTATTTGTCCCTACCATAACATAAACATCTCTACTACTGTTTCTTTACCTTATCTGTAACATTCCTAATTCTAGCTCCAGGCAGTCATACTCTTACATACCTATTTCTATTTTCTTTTGCAATTACATCACATCCTCTAATTAGCGAGTTTATTATCAAGACTGTCTAATAGTTTACTTTCCCTACTTCATCTGTAACATTCTCTTTCATCATCAGGACTTTTTTATTTTTCTTTTTCTTATCATTTTTATTCATTAACTTCTTGATCTGCTCACACTTCATGTCTAATACTTTTAATTTTAATTGTACATCCTTTATCTCTTCTTCTATCTTATTTATTCTTTGTCTAACTATTCTCATTGCACTACTTATTTTATCATCCATATCTCTTGTCACTTCATTAAATATGTACTTTCTATTATTCTTATATATGTTTCCCCCCATTTTCCTCACTTTCTTTTAAATTATCTACACCTAAAACCAATTTTTTTATCTTTTTGATCACATTTATACATGAACTACACAATCATACACTTTTTGTGTCTTTCCTAATCTTATTTAATGACTTCAGATGCAAAAAATCTTATCTCATACCATTCACTCTACCCAATCACACCTATTTCCTTTTGATCATCGTACATATATTGTGGGATACAAATATCATTCATATTTTCTTATTTTTCCAATTTCCCTACTCTGTATTTAAATTTATGATTTTTCTACAATTCTCCAAACCTCTTTATACAAAAGGGGAAAATTTTTTTTTAAATGATGACCAACAAACACATGCTTCCCTAAACTCACACCTCAAATATTATCCTCTTTCTCAAATAAATCACCCTCTTACTTAAATTGAAAATAAATTTTAATAGCCAACCTCTCAAAGTCATACTAGTCATATGTTGCTTAGTTTGAAGGCTTCTTTACATTAAGAACATCCAAAAAATTTTTTTTCTTTTATATTTAAAATGTTGGCATATTAAATCACTTTCTGAATGTTAAAAATATTTTTCTTGATCTTTCCAAATCTAATTAAATCTATCTCTTTGTTCTCCAACTCTCTTTTTTCATCCACTCTCTAAACAAATATTTTCCAGCAACAGAAAATTTTATCTAGATGTTATTAAAAATATATAAACTTTAACTTATCTTGTGGAGCAAAATGAGCCATGTCAACATAGCAATGGAGTTAATGCCAAGTGATGTTATGTTATGCACTGTGACTTCTCCTTATACAGAGTCAGGAATCTCTCGGCCATTATGCCCAGAGAAACCTTCCTTTCCCATTCTCCACCCTAAGTTTTCCCATATTCTTCTTTATTGTGCTCCATCCCATATCCACAACCCTTTATTAATTCCATAGCTTTTATATCTAAATCACACTTCTCTTTTCCCAAACCCAGCATAAAAACCAATAATTCATTTTTTTGTATAATCACTTTGTTTATATTTATTCTTTCACATCTTCACTATTTGTATACCTAATATTTTCTATGCCTTCCTTACATAACTTGCAGACTAAATCACCAATATTTTTTTCATTTATGTGTATACTTCTTTGTTGCTAAAGATCCTGTTTGAGCCTTAAATATTAAACTATTTTCCTTGCTATTATCATAAATTAACTTGCACTCAACATTCCATTTACTTCCATATATGTTTAAATTCTTTTTACTCTCCATACTAGTTTTCCATCTGTACAACTCTTTATTCTTTATTAATGCATCCATTCTTCTGACCTATTCCATACCATTATAACACTCAACAATTCTCCTAACACAATCATCCCACTTTTTGTATAAATATAATGTCATAAATTGTTTATCCAAATCTTCTACATACTATACTACCTATCTCACCCATCTTGTTGCCTATCTTTTACTCATAACCCAATTAAATATTATTTTGGCTATTTTTTTATTATCCATAAACTGCAATCTACAGAAAATTTCATTTTGCTTTTTGCATCTCTCATATAAAGAGTTGACCTTTCCATTTGTTCTTGAATTACCTCTTTTGACATCCACACATATGCATCTAATGCATGTCTTCCTACTTCTCTTTGTACTTTTTCTAAATAATCTAATACCCTTTAGTAATACATAATACATCATTACCATATGTTAATCCTGCTACTGTCACTCCCTTCAATACAATTCTAACTACATCATATTTATTATATGAAAACACTATTAATTTCTTTATCAATCTCTTTCTTTTTTTTTTTGCTTCATTTATCAATTTTGCTCCCATTCATCCAAGAAATTTGTTTGATTACTTAAGATGATTCCCAAATAGTTATACCAATTCACTACATTTAACATTATATCCTCCAATAAAAATTATTTGCCTTATCTTTCTCCAGTATTAATCATCATTATTTTTGATTTTGCCTCAAATTTAATCCCCATCTCTTTATCCACCCTTGCAAATGTCCTTAACATAACTTTCATATTTTCTCTTTTTTCTGTGCACAAGAAGATATTATCTGCAAATAAAAGACCAGATAATATATATACTTCCTTGCCATCTATTAATGGTATCTCTATCCCTCTTTCTAGTCTTTTTATTGCTCTTTTTATTTCTCTCAAATACAACAAAAACAAAATAGATAACATAGGGCATCCTTGCCTTAATCCCCATATTTAATTTTAACTGATTCTATATTCCTTAATCAATGCGTATAGTAATTATTTTCATATAACCTCTTAATAATATCCACTAAAACTTCATTCATTCCCTAACTTACTAAACTTACCCATAATATATTTTATATTTACTCTATCACATGCCTTCTCTACATCTATAAAAATCATATATAACTGTCTATTTGTATTTTTACTCATATCTATAACCTGTGTAACTACAGATAAACTATTTCCTATATGCCTATCAGATTAAAAATCTTCTTGCATTTCGCCCACTATATTATTTTCTTCCATGCATTTTGCAATTCTTCCAGCCACCCCTTATGTGCGAAAACTTTATGTTACCACTTTCTTTAAATAATAGCTTTACTCTTGTATTACTCCACCAACCAAAAAATCTATCTTCTGTCCCATCTTATTAAAATATGATAATAGTTTTAATTTTTACCCTATGTCCTAAAGTCATTATCATCTCTGCTACCCACTCAACCAACTCTATTGCATTTACACTTTTCAATTTCTTCCCTGCCTCATTCAGTTCATTTGCTGTGAACCTAATATTTCCATTACTATGTGATTTCATGTTTTTTATCACTCTGTCCTTCACTTCTAACATCTTTTCTTTATCCATTAAATACTTATTTAATATTGTCTCTAATTCTTTTCTAGAGTTACACTCTATTACCTCATCATCTAGAAATACTATTTGTCACTCTCCTCATTCCTTATTTTAATGTATTATTAAATTTTTTTACTCCTATCTCTTTCACTTTATTCATATCCTCCAGCAATTTACTATTCAATTTCATTCTCTCTCTATAATTATCTATTTTAGCCATCTTCTTTTTTAAAATACTTTTCCCTTTTAACATCTTTTTCAATTTTTTTGTTTTTAATAGCACACATATTCTCTGCATACTTTTCCCCTCTCTTTTACATTTTTACTAACTCTCACTTTCCTATTACTTTTATTCTTCTGAATATTCTTACTTAAAACCCTAATTGCCACTTTTACTATTTCTCCACACCTGACCTTATATTCATTCTCAACCAACTCTTCCATGGTTTCTTCTACTTTTATTTTATATTCTTCTAACTTATTCTTATCATTAATTCTCCATTCACATCTTTCACTATCCTTTCTACTTTTATTACTATTTTCCATCACATTACTAACCATTTCTATTATAAAGAAATTATGATCACTATTACATACTCTCTCTTCATTATCAAACATTTTAATTTTCTGTACTTTATTTTATTCCTTCTTTCACTACTAGTACATAATCTATTGTGTGAAATATATTATTTTTAAACCAGGTGTATTCTTCCTCATAAATATTTGGCAAAGTTCCAATGCTCAAATTCACTCTATAGAATAACACACAGTAGTGTTACCTATTGCAAACCAGAGTAATCAATGGATGGCATTACTGTATGAAGAGTTTTGCTTCTATTTTAACAACTTCTATAAGTGTAGGAAATGGTGATCATATACTGATTAGTATTTCATATATATTTATGATAGTCTTTTTCAACATGCATACTCAGTACATATATATATGCACACCTATAATATAATTTTACTAATATATATCAATAAAAAAGATTAAAATAACAAAAAAATAGATAAAAAATTACTGTTAGCAAATTAATACTGTATACATTTTTTTTTTAAAAAAAGAGAATTCTTTGTTCATTCTTTGTAGAATATAAAACCAAAGTACAAGTAGACATAATTAAAAGTTAAAAAAACCTTTATCTTCTTTCTTTGTTTCTTTTTAAAATATATATAATTCTTTTTATGATGATTTCAACCATAATGATAAACCTATAAAATTTTAAATTGTTTTTCATTAATGAAATGCTAATTTATCACCAGCTATTATTTTTGTAATAAATTTATTTAAAAACTTAATTGAATTAACTAAAATTTTAAAATTAATCTATTTTTTTTATACATTTTTTTTTATGTATTCTTATTTAAACTAGTTTTATAAATATATAATATTCTTCTACACCAAATTCCCTACTTATAAAAAACTTTTATATGAGGATTCACCAAATTGATCATCATAAATTTTTATCCATTACTTCAGTTATTAATCAACCATCTGCTATAATAATCTATAAAAAAAGTTTCAATTTTTAAAAAAGAAACATATTTGCCATTTTCTTAAGTGGCTGCGGTTTGTAAAGTAATTGACATCTTAGAGTACTGACTTCATAATAACAATGTGATTTTTATAAGATAACGTGATAAGTTCACTCTAAGAATAAAAAAGAACTCTACAAGATTTCTTCATTATCTAATTAAAAATAAACTTAGATAATATACAATAGCAAAAGGCAATCATAATAAGTAAAAATAAAAAAAGACAATTTTTATACAATATTATTGTATTGAAATTTTTAATGATTTCTATCATAGTGAAAACAAAGATAGTTCTTATTATGAATATAAATAATATCAGCAATGAACACAAATTTATTAAGTGTGTTATTGATAAATAATTATTTTTATACAGCATAGTATTTATTGTAATATATTTGAAAGTAAACCAATCTCCACACATGCATTGTTTTAATATAAATTGACACACACTCACCCATAAGCAAAGATTTTAAAGAACAAGTGAATTTACTTGTTTTTTAAAATCTTTGCTTAAGTGTATTATTACAAATAACTTTCACTAAAATTAAAGTGGATTAAAAATAAATCTAAAAAAATATACATTACTTAAAAAAAGTTTTTACTTAACTAATTTTTATTTAATATTTTTCTGCCAATAAAATCTTTCATTTTCCTCAGGCAAAAATTCTTGTCATTAAAAGCATTAAAATATTGGTAAATATATTTAATTATTTATTTTGTTACAATTTCAAAAATAAATGGTTCATTACTTTTTTAAAACCATTTTTTATTTAATTATACTTTCAATAGTTACTTTTGACAGCCTCTAGTGGCAGGTTATAATAAAATTTTAACTTTTATTTATCATATTTACTATTATTCTTCATGATATTTTCAAATATTTTGAAGTATTTGCTAGAAATATATGTTTACAAATAAAAATTAATCTTAAAAATATTATTTTTAATATGATAAATAATAGAAAAAAAGTTAAACTAAAATACATGGTAAGATTTATAAAGAACAATAAGTTTTTTTTGAATAGTCTCTACATTGCTTGTAAAAATATTAAATTGAAAAAATTAAAATTGTTTTAACTTAGTTTGTAAAGACAAAAAAATATTGCTCCAAAGTTAACAAAATTCTATGTAAAATTTAAAATGCTATGTAATATTCAGTTTTATTTAGTAGGACAGAGATGATATGCAATTTAAAAAGAAGAAATTTACATCCTAAGAACATGTGCTGTAATGTTGTTATACTAGTTCAACAATGCCTTGTTGAGTACTGAGGAAATTCTCAACACAAAGCATAAAATAGAAACTTTTGAAAAGATGAGTGGCTATCTTATACAAAAAAACGGTAATGGTATGAAAAGTAGAGCTGCTTTAACCTAACCTAGAGGTGCAGGTAGAGGGGGTTTAAACCTCACCTACTCCTCCAGATTGCTACTAAGTGACTTACTCCTCAAACCTCATTAGAATTTATTTTTAACGTATGCCCGGTGGTCAAGAAGAGACAAGACTCTAAGGAGGAATTTGAACATGTATATATTGATCAGGTTTACTGAAGAAAACAATGCTACAGAGTTTTAATAATAGTGAATGAAAGACAAAAGAAAAACTTTATTATTTTACATTTGCAGAGTACAACGAATTGATTAATTGAGCTGCAGGATATTTCCCTGCAACTATATCCAGATATGAAAGAAAGACCCTTTAAAAAATGACTTCACATTATAAGTTAGGAACATTTCTAGCCATTGAACAGGTTACATTATTGAAAGAGAGAGACAGACATAATTAACACTATGGTGAGAGTACATGATTCGGATAGCCAGCCAAACTAACTAACATATTCTTAGGAAAGCATTGAAAAATACTGTCCTCTGCTACTAACAAAAAATTCAATAGTGATCCCCCTTGTGGATATTTTCAGTCTTGATTTAGACACTTCAATAATAGTCTGCAGAGAAAGTTTTGAAATAAATATAAAATATTGCAGATTAAGATGACAGAATATTGTGGGAAATGATAGTCCCGAGACACAAATGGCTCCCAAGAGGCTAACACGAGACTGGATAGCTCTCCACCTCTAAACTGAGTTAGAGAAAATGGAATTCATTTGCTAACCACATGATCTGAATTCAGGCATGGAGTTTTGTTGCTTATGTCCAGTTCTATATACATGAAAGAGATGAGATCCAATTTTTATTAATCTTCATTGCGATCCTGAGGTGGGTATGTTAGCTTATGTAGACTTGGTGAGGAAAGTGCTGAAATGTGCAGAGACATGCCCACAGATCACCCAGTATGCAACATAATATAAATACAGTCCAACAACCTTTAAATTCAAAAGAAAAATCTTAGTTGGTAAACATATACAAAACATTATGAAAGTCTAACCCCCCAAAAAAATCCCTTATAAAATAATTGTTATTTTATTTTCCAATACAATTAACCCACTTAGGCAAAAGGGGTGGACATGTTAGAAAAATTAGTTAATAAATTCAGCCAGCCCACCACAGAGTTAATACAAATCCTTTTCCACAACTTTAATATCGATAAATACAGGTGACTGTACTCTCTCTTTTACAGCTAGATAAAAAACGAAAGTTTTGTTATTTTACACTCTTAAAAAAATACACATATATGTTTGTAATCTTTTTTGAATTGAATTAAGGAGAAATATAGGTAAGGGCCTCTCTTTTTTTAACAAAAAAAAACTAAATCAAATCTTTACTCATTAAATCTCAAGTCCTATACCAACTAACTAGAACTTAATAGGTAACACTGCATTATTAATCAAAAGGGGGTGGGGGAGAATTTGCGCTTTCTGCATTTTTGTTTTGTCTTTAAAACATATACAGTACATAAAATGAAATGCTTAATTATAAGTGTATAATGGCAACTAAGTTTAGTGAGTTATTTTCACCTAACTTAAGAAGATTCATCACCATTATATGTATTAAGCCCAATACCAATTATAATATTAAAAAAAAACAACCAATTCACAAAATGTTTAAATAAAAACAACAACAACAACATATATCTAGATTTACTTGGAGAAAAGACAAACATATTTCAAATACAAGGATAGTTACTGGTAACTAGAGTGCATGTCAAGATGGGTTTCATTGATGTTGGATGGCAGTTCCTTTTTTGATTCATATTTTTATAGAAAGAATTAATTACTACAGGGTAGGCATTTGTCAGGCATTTTCTTGGTTCTTCAGCTGGCTCATATCTTTATGACCCCAGTTTCAGAGATGTGGGGAGTGAAGGCAAAGAAAACTACCCCATCATTTCTGTGAGCTTAAGAACCAGAAACATTATGTTTTTTTTCTCATTTGTTTGATAGCTTTTAAATGAAACTTCAGAGTTTTTTTTTGAAAGCAGGATGTGAATAATTTTTTAATTAGATGTTTACAATCATCACAGATAAAAGTAAATTATGGTTCTTCCTAAAAAACTGTAAAGTCATCGGACAAAGTAGTGATTGATGATTGAAGGCAGAAAGCTAAGAATCTTCTATTTGTGGATCCAGGCTGCCAATGGAGAGGACATTTTATTTAGCTAATTACATTTGGTGGAAGAAAGACTACATGAATTTGAACAATTATCTAATATTAAATGGATTATTGATAGACTTTGTGAAATTAAAAAAAAGTGAAAAATGGACATGTACTTTATTACAAGAATATAGATATTGGAAGGATAAGTGAGATGAGAATATGGAGATTAAAAATATGTGAGACAGAGGAGCAACATTAATTACATACTTAATCAAAATGCCAAATGTGGGCAATTCAGTTTTATGCCCCAACAAGTTCTCACTGTGATGAAGTAAATGATTTTTATATGGATATATAAAATGCTTTTGATCAGAATCAACCAACATTTTTAAACTATCATGGGAGATTTTAATGCTAGAATTGATAGATAATTGAAAGATGAATGTGCAGTAGGTAAATTTACTTATAGTGATAGAAATGCATGAGGAGTAAACTTGTGGAGTTTGCAGAAAAAAAATTTTTTTTTTTATATTATGAATTCCTTTTCTTGAGAAAAATGCTAAATAGAAACCATATGGAAGCAAACAAATGAAGGTACAGCAGAATTGAATTAAGTTTTGATTAATAGAAAATACATATTTCAAGATTGTAATATTCTTAATAGATTCAATGCAGGAAGTGAACAACAATTAGTAATATGTTAGTGAGATTTAAGATACATATAAATGCAAAATTAGAAAGAGTAAAACTACTGAAAAAAGTAGTAATAACAGTTGATATTTTTAATCTTCAGAAACACTTCAATTAATTTAAACAAGAATTTATTAACCAATTTAAAATATTAACAAATACTGAAGATGGTTCAAAGTTAGCTGAGAACAATAAGTAAGATGACTAATACTCTATTAAGAACAGCAACAAAGATATCTGATATGAAAAAAGCAGAAAATCACAGTAAATTTTCAATGGAATCTAAACAATGTATGAAGAAAAAAGAAATATGAAAATATTTTGAAGTGATAGATTAACAAGACTATTTAGAGTTCTATAAAATGGTATAAAAATAATAATGATATAAGCAAGGCAAGCTATAGAAATTATGAAATATTCAAAAGTATCAACATTTTGGTATTGGAAAAAAATTATTTAAGTAAAAAGAAAAAAGAAAGAATGAAACTACTATTAAAAGAAGAGATGACATCATGACATGTGTTGAAATAAAGAATTATATAGTAATAAAGAACAACAATGATCCTTTACAGTTATTGCATCATCATTTGAATTGCCCTGCATTTTAAATGAAGAGATAAGACATGAAAATAAATCTATGAAGAAGGGGGAAACTCCAAGAAACCATGAAATTGTTATTGATATCTTGAAAAAAGCAGCTGAAAAAATAGAAAAACTGTTGGAAAACTATATACCAAATGTCTAAATGATAAATATGTACCATATGGTTGGAAGAATGCAATAATAATATTGATATTTAAAAAAGATGCCAAAGAAGTTATTAGAAATTTGAGATTTATAAGTCAGTTTTATATACTATTTTTACCAAAATAATTAATAATCATCTATAATGAATTTCAGATTCAAAGCAACCAAAACAATGAGCTGGAGTCAAAGGTAATTTTACCACAGTGAGGTGCCATTATGGTTTGAATTTTCAGATTATAAAAAGGTATTTGATTTAATACAAGTTTTAAACCATCTAAATAGAGATCCAGGATATTATATTATTCTAAAGAATAAGTCTAACATTGATAAGGATATATAATAAAATGAAATCATATCAGAATTTTATGACTTACTATTGGAAAATTAAGATAATAAAAATATAATATATAACCATCTGTTCCAAACGATGAGGTTGTTTTCACAAATAATGCCTCATAACTTTAAGATATTTCAAAAAAGTTATCATATAAAAGGGGAAAAATAGACCAAAAAATAAATACTAACAAAACTAGAAAATATCTCAGAAGAAAAAATTAAGATTGATAAACATTAATTAGAAGAAGTTAACAATTACAAAACATTGA
The DNA here is from genome assembly GCA_028023455.1 of Epiperipatus broadwayi. NCBI lineage: Eukaryota > Metazoa > Onychophora > Udeonychophora > Euonychophora > Peripatidae > Epiperipatus > Epiperipatus broadwayi. Next base: position 1,414,556 of record JAQFVV010012406.1, on the reverse strand, counting down.
ACAGGTTATTAATTAAAGATGGAAATTTAATAGATGAAATTAATCATAGAATTAAATTTAGATAGAATGTTTTTGGTAGAATTAACTGTATGTTTGTACAGAAAGGTTTTTAATAAATGTACTTTAATGGTTTTTATTTATGAATAAACAATTAATGAAAGAATACTACTAACACTTCAACAAAGTATAAAATGATATATATTGAGAGTAAGAAAAAGATTAAGAAAGTAAAATATTTGGATGATGGAATGAACAATTATCAGTGACATCATTGAAATAATTAGAAGTCTGAAATAAAGCTGAATTGGATGAATTGCTAGAAAAAACAATAGATGGACACTTGAAGTTTTAATCTGGATTCCAAGAGATAGTTGAAAGCCTAAAAAACCAAATGTAAGATGGATGGATAAAATAAGGAAGTTTGTAGGTACGATATGAAGAAGTTCGAAAATTGCAGAGATCTACATTCTTCAATGGATCGATAATGGTTGAAAAAATAGTGATATGTAAGTCATTTTATCATGATCATGCTCAATTAAATTAATAGAAAATCAGAAATTACATATGATGATCAGTTAGCTGTTGACCTTTATATGCGGAGTCCTCATCCACAGTTTATCATATCAAATATTAACTATTCATAATCATCATCATCATCAACCATTATCAATCCACTGCAGGATGAAGGTCTCTCCAAGTTTAATCCAACTTCTCCAATTTTTAGCTTCTCTTCTCCACAACACCCCTGCACATTTTCTTATTTCATCCATCCATCTCACATGTGGTCTCTTTCTGGGTCTTTTACAATCTCTTGGAATCCAGTTTAAAATTTCAATTGTCCATCTATTATCATCTCTTCTAGCAATATGTCCAGCCCAACTCCATTTTAATCTTTTAATTTTTTCAATAAGGTCAGTAACACCTGTTTGTTGTCTTACCCATACATTGCGTTTTCGATCTCTTCTTGTTACTCCCAACATGCATCTCTCTATACTTCTTTGAGTGGTCTGAAGTCTCTGTATTGCTCTTCTATTAAGTGTCCAAGTCTCAGATCCATAAGTAAGAACTGGTAAAACACATTTGTTAAAAACCATCCTTTTCAAACACATAGGCATATTTCCTTTTAGTATCAAGTTATTTCTACCAAAAGCGCTTCAACCAAGTTTAATTCTATGATTAATTTCCTCCATTATGTTTCCATCTGTATTAATAATCTGGCCAAGGTATTTGTAACTGTTAACATCTTCTAATTCTTCATAATCAATCTTTATTTTCATATTTTGAGCAAATCGATTAAACATTACTTTAATCTTTTTAACATTTATCTTTAGTCCTACTTTTCTACTTTCATCTGCTAACTCCTGCAACATTTCCTGCAGCTCTGAAGCATTATTTGCAAAAACAACTACATCATCTGTGAAATCTAAATGACTTAAATACTCTCCATTTACTTTCACTCCTTTAGTTTCCCATTTTAATCCACAAAATACTTCTTGCAGCACTGCTGTAAAGAGTTTTGGAGATATGGAGTCACCTTGTCTTACACCTTTCTCAATGTTGATTTTTCCAGTATCATTATGTAATCTAATTGTTGCTGTTGCATTTTTATAAATATTCTTTAAAATATGACAATATCCTGGATCTATACCTTGATGATCCAATGCTTTAATCACTGAAGAAATGTGTATAGAATCGAATGCCTTTTCATAATCTACAAATCCAAAACATAATGACAACTCATATTCGTTTGTCCTTTCTATGACTTCTCTCAATACCTGGATATGATCTATTGTACTAAAACCACTTTTAAATCCAGCTTGTTCTCTTGGTTGGTGGAAATCCAAAGTTCTCTGTAGACGAGTTGTAATTATCTTGGTAAAAATTTTATATAAAACTGATAAAAGGCTGATAGGTCTGTAATTTCTAATATCTTCTTTATCACCTTTTTTAAATATTAATATTATTACTGCATTCTTCCAATCTTCCGGTACATCTTTATCATTTAGACATTTGGTATATAACTTTGCTAAAATTGTTTCTATTTCTTCACCTGCTTCTTTTAATATATCAATTATAATTCCATCATTTCCTGGAGCCTTTCCTTTCTTCATACACTTAATTGCATGTCTCACTTCTTCATTTAAAATTCTGGGCAATTCGGAAGATGTAATAGATATAGGAGACTTTTATTTTCTTCTACAGCTTTCCTTGCTATTTCACAGTTATACTTTCTTATATTATTTTCAACTCTTTTCCGTACCATTTTACAAAATTCAAGATATTCAATTCTTTTTAATACATCATTTTTGTATATCTTCATATTCCTTCTTTTCTTCATAAATTCTCTAGTCTCAGTAGAAATTTTATTAGTCAATTGCTGCTTTTTTCTACCAGCTATGTTTGTTGCAGTTTTTAAAAGTGTATCAGTTATTTTCATATTAATTTCATTCAAATCTGAATCATGTTCAAAATCTCCTAACACTTGAAACCTATTTGTAAGTTCTAATTTAAATTCATTAGAATGTTTCTGAAGATTAGGAATATCAACTGTAAATATTGTTTTTCTTAATAATTTTTGTCTCTCTAGTTTTACATTAACACGTAACTTACACCTTACTAATTGATGATCACTTCCTGTGTTAAATTTATTAAGAACATTACAATCTTGAAATATGTATTTTCTGTTAGTCAAAATATAATCCAATTCTGCTGTACCTTCATTTGGATGCTTCCATGTCCATTTCCTTTTAACATTTTTCTCAAAAAATGAATTCATAATATAAAGTTTTTCTTTTTCTGCAAACTCCACAAGTCTATGTCCTCTCTCATTTCTATTACCATAACCAAAATTACCTACAGCAATTTCATCTTTCATTTGTCTACCAATTCTAGCATTAAAGTCTTCCATAACAATTTTAAAATGCTGTTTACTCTGATCAAAAGCCTTTTGTACATCCATATAAAAATCTTCTATTACTTCATCACTATGAGAACTTGTTGGGTCATAAACCTGAATTATCTGCATTTGGTATCTGCTATTAAGTTGTATAACTAATCTTGCCACTCTGTCCGATACACCATCAATCTCCACAATATTGTTCTTCCCCTTTTTATTTATAATGAATCCTACTCCACTTGTATTTCCAATATGTGGGTCTTTATAATAGAGTATATGTCCACTTTTTAAATCAATTGTTTCTTCTCCTTTTCTTCTAACTTCACAAAGTCCAATAATGTCCCATTTAATATAAGACAGTTCTTCTTCTAATTCTTGCAATCTTCCTTCACTTGAAAGTGATATATATATTATGTATTTTTAAAAATTCTTGTAATATTTATTTTTATTCTTTCCATTCCATTTTTTAAAAATTCTCTTTTCTTTTGTTCTTATTTTATCATTTTTTGATTATTTTTTTACTCATCATAATAAAACAAAACTTTTATTTTACCACAAACTGTTTCTTTCTCTCTCTCTCTCTCTCTAAATATACATATGTTAAAATTTCATAATTTCCTTTATATCTTGAAATAAATTGATGATTCCTAGGGTGAAAATGTCAATTATTAAAATAATTTAGCAAGTGTACCAATTAGAAGAGATTTGAACCCAGACTTTCAACCTTCCTTTAGTCATCCATTCCACCTTATACAACTGACACACATGACCACATACATATGAAAAAGATAAATGATTTCCAATATATGTATTTCATGCATCATAAGTTGATCCAGGTCATCATTTTCCACACACACACACACATATTTATAAAATCATAACTCAGTTTAGATTAAGAAAATAAATCTTCAAACTTTGATGGACAGGTTTCAATATTCTTCATTCTCCAACACTTCAGCCACCCATGTCACTAAAATTGGCAAACAATGGTTTTGAACATACAATCATCATATTTTCAAGGATATGGATAGCTAATAATCTGGACGAATAGATGAGTGCTGGTTCAACATGAAATACATATATTGGAGATCAGTTATCTTTTTCGTATGTATGTAGTTGTGTGTGTCGATTGTATAAGATGGAGTGGATGACTAAAGAATGATTGAAAGTCTGTGTTCAAATCCTCTCTAATTACATCTAGCTTAAAAGTATATGTAATAAACTTATATTTAAATACCAAGTATAACAATGTAAATTTATTAATTAATATCCATATTTTTTTCGTGCACGCTCATTGTGATTAGATAATTACAAATCTCTACTAGTAACAACAATTTAAATAAGTAAATCTTTAATTTTATAACTAGGTATAGTATTCTAAGGGTTAATTAAGTGCACTAGAATAATGATGTAGCGACACTAATTTTTAATGAAATCACATTTAAATGCATCTGCTATAGATTAAATTCGAAATAAATAAAACCACTATATATAACATTTTTGAGAATTTAAAAGTTATATATATCAGTCAAAATTAATTAAGGGTAAAGGCAGATTGATTTCAAAATCAAATACAGTTCTAGAGGTTTTTTTAAAAAAAGACTAGGAATAGATAGCTAATTAAAGTTCAGGTGGTATTTATCAAAGAGAGATTAAAATGTATTACAAGCAGGTGGGTTACTCTGATTTAAAAGACACGTAGTTATTTAGAGACAACTAATTCAGAAAAAAAAGTAATACCTGATTAACAGCAATGCTGACCTGAAAGTTTGTTTAAAATTGTTGGAGAAAGAATTAGTTGCATATGAGATCTCATTAAAGCTTATGATATAGCATTAAATGTTGCGATTCTAGAATATATCTGGTTTTAATGGAATAGCAAAAAATAACAAAATACCATTCTAGATGATCAAATGTTATTAATTGGTCATAGCGCATTGCATAGTTAGATTAGGGCAGGATGCAGCAAACTTTTTAACATGAAAAGCCATTTTGGGTACCCCTCCCCCCCAATAAAAGAGCCATAATGAAAGAGCTGAAAAATAATAGGTTCATGAAAAGTATAAATTTCTGAATGGCTGCTGATATATTTGAATATTTATTTTTGAACAGAACAAAATTAAATCTGTGTATATCAGGACAAAAAAAAAAATGACTTTGACAGTTTAATTTATTTACAAATTTCTAATATTTAAGCTTCTATCATATACCTTAACTACTATTCTATAGTAATGCTGAATTAAAAAACAATGTTGTAAAGCACATTTTTCTTCTCCTAGAATTATCAAAATATTTATTTACAAATTACAATAAAATAAAAAATTGTGTATGTTTATAATGTTAAAAAAAGGATCAAGACTGGGATCAATGAGCCACAATTTGCTGATTTCTGGAATAGGCAAAAAGAGACAAAAAAAAAAGATGTAGAGGTGAAGTAAAAGAAAAAGGGGGAAAGAAAAAAGGAGAATCAGTTAGAAAAAGGAATGAAAGAGAAAAAGAAAAAGATAGAAAAAGAGAGAAAAAAAAGGGAATGAGAGAGAAAGAGGAAAGGAACAAGAAGAAAGAAAAAAAGAAAGAATATAAGTTGCAAATAGTCAGGATATTTTTAAAAATAATCAGCCTATAAATAACACTATTAGTTATCCAATTGTGCAGTCGTAAAATGTCAGACTCTGGTACATAGAATATTCAGATCAAGTTCAATTCTAGCACTTTCAAAACTAGAAATAAAATCATTCAATTATTTTTTTAATGGTATGTAAATGGACACAATTAATCTTAGCTATAATATCAAACCAGAAAGAAAAAAAATTAAATTCTCTTTATCTTCTTTACAATTTGAAGTTTGTTCTACCTATCTGTCTACATATGTATTAATATGAATAGTCTTCATATAACTTACTACAGGGCAAAAATCTTTACAATGGTTTGCATTATGATTTGCCATCTACTAGATAGTATATATTAAAGCAGTTTCCTATCTTTAATATATTTTCTAGTTATGAATAGCTATATAACCAGAGAGAGATTTTAAGCATAAGTGAAATATATTAGGAATAACAAGAAAGGATTAAAAAAAATACAAGGGTAAAAGAACAAACAGGTGTTATTAACATCATTGAAAGAATTAAAAAAATTGAGATGAAGACATTGTTAGAAAAGATGACAATAGGTAGTCAGTTAAAGTCTTAAATTGGATCCCAAGAAACTGTAAAAGACCCAGAACAGTACCACATATAAGATGGGTAGTCACTCTACAATGGATCTCAGTAATGAAAAAAAATGGTAATGATTTACTATGGTTTGAAGTATCCATGAGAAAGATTGGAGCCAAATGTTATAGTATTGTACTTCTGAAATTCATTTGCACTAACAAAGCTAGCATAGTAATCAGTTTGTTTAATTTATTTGAAAAACAGTAAGTTACATAATTACAATACCTATTGTCTTTTATAGATTTAATTTTGTATATGTTATTTATTTTTCATTTATTTCATTGTTAAAACATTTGTAAAAGAGGATCAAAAGCAATATCACGAGGATAGCTGGTAGATATAATATTGCTAAGTGAGATAGATAAGATTCAAGCCAGGTTGCAGATACCAGGTTAGTTTTATGAATAATAGCAAACGCACAGATAAGTATTATATATATACACACGTAGACAGCTATATAATGAGCACACACGTAAGTGTGAATAAATAATGTATATAAACTGTGAATAAAGAATATATATTTATTACTTTCAACTTTTTTAACATTTTATTTACTACTTTTTATTCATGAACAAAGGAGCATTGCAGATATGAAGCTATACTTGACAATTCTTTAAAAGTTTCAAATTTATTAGATTTAAACAGTCTACCCTTCTGGTGCTCAACATTCTATTCCAAACATTTTAAAAATATAATAAATATCTCCATATTTCCCCATTCACATAACCAAAAAAACTGCTGGAACAATAGTAACAATAATGACGTGGTTAGATGCTTACTGAGATCATATGACTATTGAATTTCTAAGTGATGTTTTTTTTATTAGGGATTTCATAAAAAAAATGAGCATTAGACATATCAAAGGTCATAGTAAAAAAAAAAATATCGAAAGATTTTTTTTGTAAATATTTTTTATTTTTGGAGCCCAGTTTGGGAAATGAATTATTAGTTTATTACATAATATGGTAGACGCTTTTGTCCTTTAGCGGAATAATTAACGATCAGATATATTAGATAATTATAGCAATTCTTTTTTACCTATTTATAAAATTAATGTAATATTGATTTGAAATAATAATTTAATGAGCACGATGGCTTAAATTATTACTGATCTAGATTTTTCCAATTTTGATTTAGACACAGAATTCAGATTTTTCCTTTTAGTAATTCCTTTTAAAACTTTTTTCTTTAAATATTGAAAAAAAGTTCTTTAGCTTCCAGCAAAATTAGTGTTATTTTCATTAGAGCAAATTTTTTATGCTCCATTGGCAATTATTAAAAAATATATTAGTAAAGGTTTTAAAAAAGTTACCTTTCAAAGAAATACTATCAAACTTTGAACTTTATACATATATGTAAAACTAATGTTTCCATGGGAAAAGATGTGAATGCAGTTTTTATTACTACTGCTACTTCTACTACTGCTACTACTACTGTTGCTGCTGCTACTACTATTAGTACTGTTGCTACTAAAACTACTACTACTACCAACACCACCACTACTATTACCACTACTACTAATACTACTGCTATTACTACTACTACTATTACTACTACTACTACTACTACTACTACTACTACTACTACTACTACTACTACTACTACTACTACTACTATTATTATTATTATTATTATTATAAAAAGTTATTTTATCTTACTCTAGAGATATATACTGTAACTTTGAGTAATCAATGGATATCAGTTGGTACAGAATTTTAAAATGCTTTTTTAGTACTCATTGATTACTCAAGCTTACAATGGGCTCTAGTGTAGAATGAAGATACCTGCTACTGAAAACATATAAATCATATGAGGATTATGTGATGATATTATTAATATTATTATTATAGCACTGACATCTTGTATAGAAAGTGTCATAATATGTCACAGATAATATCCATATGCTATCAATGTGGGAGTAGTGTTGACTGCTTCACCTTCAAGTGTTTGAATAGTTTATAGGCTGAAAAGTGTGCAGCTTTGTCAAACGGCATATTTCAGTGCTTTTTCATGGAAACAGCATCATCAGGCAGTGTGGATCATCTGATATTGTTGTACCAAATTTTATTATTTAATTATCATTTTTATATTTATCAATAAATATTAATTCAGTTAAACAAATAAAATCGATTAAGTAATCATTTTAATTAGTTATGCATTAGTTAGATGTTTGATAACTGATCAAAAGAACATCTTAAATATTTATCTTGGATAAAATTCATATTTGATCTAGTTTAATAATTTATAAAGCATAAATATTATAGGACATTCAAGACAAATAAAGGATGCAAGTATATAATTTTAAATTATTATTTATTGGATATTTATTATGATAATTTATAATTTGATTAGAAAGATAATAATTTTATATTGTTATAAAAGTGATAGTTATATGCATTGAGATTGATTTGATTATACTAACTGAATGATTAGGTTTGTTTAAATTTGAAGTTCATTGATGTAGTCTGTGTTTAATCTAAATATTAAGTTTCTAATATTCTCTTGATTTAAAACTCATTATTAGTATTACAATGTATATTGTAGTTAATGTTTAGGCTTTGTTGATTAAAAGATAATTTATTACAATTTGCTAGCCATATTTGTGAAGGCATTAAATAAGAGTTTTTTTATATCTATTTTATATTGTTATGATTTGGATGCTGTAATTTGCAGGACCTTTGAAATGTTGTCTTTCATTTTTTTTATACTATTTTAATTTGCTGCAAGTTGCAGGATATGTCATATAAATTGAATATTGCACATTTTGTTTCATTACAATTTTAGCATTTTAAATATTTTGGTCCATTACAATTTGAAGTTTTCAACTGAGAGCTTGAAAGTGAACTAGTTGGCAAACCTTGCAGACTTTATGCATTTTTATATCATTACAATTTGACACTTCAATTCGTGGAGCATACTAAAATCTTTCTTCCCGTTTATTTTATATTTTTACACCATTACGATATATATGTTTATTAAATTATCTATCTGACTTTCTGTCTATCTGTCTATTGACCCATCTATCTATCTAGTCACCATCAATCTATTTAAACATCAATTTATCTATCTATTATTCATCCATCAATCTATCCATCTATCTATTTGTGTACCTATCTATCTATCTGGTTTTGGTATGTAACTATTTATTTGTCCATTCCACTATCCATCTATTTAATCATCTAGCCATCCATCCATTCATCTATTGGCTAGCTACCTACCTATATACCTATCTGTGTTTTCTTATCTATCTATCTATCTATCTATCTATCTATCTATCTATCTATCTGTTTCTATATGTGTTTATTTAACTATTTACATATTTATCTATCTATTTATCTAATTACATACCTATCCCTCTATTATTTCATTTACTTATCTATCTTGTCATCTATCCATCCAATCATCTATCTATTTATCTATCTATTCATCAATTCATCTATATGTAGATGGATGAATGAATGGATATACAAATAGACAGAAAGTCAGATAAATACTTAATATGAAAGATAGATAAATAGATATGTAGATAGAAAGATACTCAGATAGATAGAATGGATGGATAGATAAATAAATAACTAATAGATGAACAGATAAGTGGGTAAATAGACAGATAGTTAAATGGATGATAAGAGATCAACATCACTACTATTTTGTTATCCATCAAAAATAGATAACGATTATCAAATATTTAAGCTGAGTTACTTTTACAGTTAATAAATAAACATAAAACAACTTTCAAAAAAACAGTTGCAAATATTTCTTATTAACAAATAAAAAGTTACAATAAATTTTTAAAAAATCTATTAACAAATGAACAACATTTAGAGATTTTTTTTTTTTTTGAAAAATCTCAATGAACAAAAAAACAACATTACCGATTTTAAAAATTAAAAAAAAAAAAAAATCAGATGTCAGTGCAATTTAATCTCAATCTTCAACCAATCTCCAGCTTTCATTTCTGTCAATGAAAATTTGGAATTACTCAAGCTTAAATGCAATGATCAGAGATCAACAATGCCATTATTCTGCTGCCTCATCAAGATAAATACATTACTAAGTAAAAAGGAATAAACCTTTAATTTACAAATAAAAGAATATAAGATCAAGAATTGCCCCCCCCCCCATGCTCTGATAGTACAAATCAAATATGAACCCTGCCAAATTTTCCTCCCTCTCTTTTTTTTAAGGGTTCCAGAGAGAACTAGAACACAACCTTTCCCAATTAAAAAAAATCTATTGTTCAAAAATCAATATTAAATAAATATTTCTGATGTAATTATTTTTCATATTATGCTATGATTATAGGGATTCATTTAAAGTTAATTTTAAAATTTGCTAAACTATAATTATTAGTTTTTCTCCTTCAAGTATTATTACCATTATGTTTTTATATTAGTTAAGCAATTTATTCTACCACTGTATATTTGATAAGAACTTGTATTAAGTTTAAATAAAATTTGAAATTTGTTTTAAAGTTTTATTTGTTAATGGTAAAATTAATTCCAGTTTTAATATTCATTATGCACCATGTTTTTATGTTAGTTTAGTAATTTATTCTGCTATCCTACATTTGATAAATACTTGCAATAGTTTTAAATACAATTTGAAATTTGTTATTAAAATTTTATTTGTTAATTGTAAAATTAATTTTAATATTTACTAATTGGGGTAATACAAACTCTGTTTTTTTTAAATAAAATTTGATATGTTTTATTTGCTGTTAGACAAAATATTCGGAAACAGTTTTATAGGTACTTTCAATGATATCTCTAAAGTTATTTTGATTTTAAAATTTACTAGTTATACTAATATGAACTCTTTTTTTTTTTATTTTTCGATGAAATTTGAATTTTTTTTACACATTGGAGAAAATAAATACTGTGATGAAAATGTCAAAGTTTGTTTATCACTTAGATGTGTCAGTGATAGTTCAGTGACCCCCCCATGTCAAAAAGTGTCCTATAATGTCTACTAAAATGGTAACATTTTATATTGGTGGATTTTTTTTTTGCAAAAAAAAATCAAATATCTGCACTTAGTTCATAACAGATATCACAGACATAATATATATATAGTAATATATATATATAGTAAAGAAACCAAGACATACATCACAGGAGGAAAAGGCTTGTTTAGAGCTATTAGAATGCTCGTTATATTACATATATATATTGTAACAGTCAGAAACGATGATTCACTATCATAGTGCAGAATTTGAACAACACACAGAACGGCAGCACCATCTAGGTAGCGAAGCCATCCATAATACTGAGTTCAAACAAAGTTTATCGGTTCCACAATACAATCTACAAAACAATGCATCTGATGCCATGTTAGTAAATATTTCTTTAGCCACGGTGGTCAGAGATATGCAAGAGATTCATGATTTTATTTTGAGTCAGCTAATCAGAACGTTAATCTTACACATTTATATTTAAAGAATCGAGGAAACATATTGAATGGGTATCGAATAAATAAATAAAGAAGTAACGGCAGATGTATAGTTTGACATTATTTATTGAAACATTTTAATAATAAATCATTTACTAATAATATTTGGTAATATTTAAATTGAGTAACGGAATTTTCCGATACTGTTATATATTCAAGAAATACATTTATTTATTTAGAAACATTTATATGAAATCATTTTACCAATAATACTTTATATTTAAGATCTCAGTAGCGGTATTTTCTGATACTGTTATGTTTACAAAGAGAAATACATTTATTTGATGACATAACCTAGCTACCTAAAATTCTTGAGCAAGTATTTCTAAGGCATGCCTTTAGGGATTTATACTTTTGCAATACAAGAGTCCAAAGTAAGATTTATAATAGTAGTGGTGGACATATATTTATTTAATTAAAGATATTTACTAATAACTAGGGGCAAACATTTATTTGAGAGTGAGTTATGTCACTAATGCAGGGACGGAGTTATACATAGAATATAAAGTTAATAAAAGAAAACATGTGAGATGTCTAGAAAGGCGATATGGAATGGCAGTATATTGAAACTGCAAAGCCGTGAATGAGTTGAGAACAACGGGCTGGCATTTGCCATAGGCCCAAAGAGGTAAGGTGTCATATAAGCATAACCAGGGGCAAGTGGTTCATACTATGATTGCTTCCAGGCTGCATGACAGTCATCAAATCCTACAGGACATTCATTTGTCAGCTTGTGTAGGATGACTGGGGTTAATTTCAACCCTATAGAATCCTGAAAATTCAAGGCTTGTAATGAGTCATCACGTCTCTAAAACATAACACGTGTATAATGTATAGATGATTCTGTTAAGATTTAAATATATTTCATAACTCGGCCCTACATTATCAACATTTAATAAAGAACATTTGCGACTCTCAAAGAAATGCAATTTTATGGAATTATTAATTAAAATTTAATAAAATATAAAACAATAGATAAACTGGGTGGGGATTATAGCCAATATGTCAGCCATTTGCTAAGCAGTAGATCCCTGCATTACAATAAATGAAGCATTGAATGCGTGTCGATTTATACGAAAATATTAAATAACTTATGGAGGTAAATAGTAATGAAGATTTGACATGCATCCACTGTTTCAAGCAATCATAGATTTATATTTAGAAAATTATGAGCATGCGATAATTATATAATAAAATGTAGATTTTAGAAATATGTACCCAAGAAAGATAGAATTAGGCAAGCTAGATTATTAATGAAATTTACATAATAGATTAATTATTAAATTTATAGTTTTACAAATGAGAATTTTACAGTTTATAAGTAATATAAAGAATGAATAAGCTATAGCATGATATTAGTAGAGTAGTCTAGAGAATTTGGATACAGGTACCTGTTTTATGAGAAGTTTTCTGATTCAGTGATCAGTAGCAAATTGTTCATGATTCTAGCATTAGCAGTTCTTTACAGCATTTAGATGATTCATGTAATTTAACAGCAGCAGCTTTCAAATTATTTTAGACAACATATCTTCATGGTTGAATTTATGAAGGGCAATGGAAGGTTTGGCATATGATAGGCCATCTCTGGACGGAGAATAGTCTGGGCACTTTCTACTTGACCATACCATGGCAGGTAAAATTAATTTAAGATCTTGGAGACTCTCAACTGATTGAGAGCACAGCTAAAGTTTAACTGAAAGTTTCTAGAAAGTCTAAAATGGCCTCCTTTCTTAGATCTTAACTTTTACATTTTTGTTAGTTTATTTTTGGATTTCAATTAATCTGTCCTGAGAATAATCAATGCATTTTTGTTAGTTTTATTTATAGAGAAAGCTGCCCTTCTATTGTTTACATTCACATTTTACATTTACATTTTATAATTACATTTTAGGGAATTTTTCTTTTTAATTAATCTATTATCTCTCACTGGCCATTGCTTTTAAAATTTCAAATACAAAAGGGAACATAAGATTATTTTTACTTTTAATTAAATATTACAATCTATTTCTAAAATTATTACTAAATGAAATTTAAACAAAGCAATAAATAACGGATTTTGCAATTCAAAATAAATAGTTAAAATTATATTTTTTTATATAACTAAAAGAAGTAATCTAAATTATATTATTTATCTTTATTTATTGCCTTAAATTTGAGATCGAAATGTGTGCATGTTTATGGTGAATTCTACATATATCTATACATTTTTAATATTGCTACACACACAATTCGATACCAAAAAGTTTAAATTTGGGTAGGATAGAGCGGTGAATGAGAGACAATAGAAAAAAAGGTGAAACTTAAGATTTAAATATGAATCTTACTGTTTCATTTCCCCGTACTTCCCATGAACAATTAAGGAAGAACAAAGGAGGCAAGGAAAGAGAAAAAATTTTTTGCTAAATCACATAATTTAAATACGAAAAAAAAAAATTTTTTTTTTACAGATATATATAGAAATATAGAAAGCAAAGATTACATGAAGCAACAAAATTTTATGTACCCGGATCTAGAATTTATAGTTTAATTTAAAATGGCCTAATTTGGCTGTGTCTGGTTAGAAATCATATAGTAATATTAGTTAAACTGAATATATATATATATAAATAATTCTTAGAGTAATATTAGTTAAAATAATATATATAAAAAAAATTCTTAAGAGTAATAGTAATTAAAACAATAATATATATACAAAATTTTCTATCTAAATCCCTATTTGACTAACATAGGTTCCATTTTACCAAATTCATTATCAAATTTGTTTTACTAATTTTATATACACGTAATGACCATCACAAGAGGCTAAAATATTTTATAACCCCAGGTCAGGTGGATAATATCTACATGGTTTGAGATTATGGGCATTATATGTCCCTTTTATGGTATCTCCATCTTTTAATAAATATGCATTCGGCCACATGTACGGTCAATTATAAAGGGTCCCCAATACAAAGGAAAAAACTTTTTATATACTCTTTTATCTCGGTTGCTTTGTTGAGAGTTCCATACCCAAACATAGCTCCCAAGCTGGAAATGTTGGCTTCTCCAATCTGCTTGTAATTTCCATTCCGCCCTTTCCGTAAGGCAGCGGTGTGCCTTGCTTCTGTCAGTTTCAATATTGATTTCATGTTAATCCATGGGTAATGGCATCTTGATCAGTAATGAGTTCACTTTACCAAAATGCAAATGTGTTGGTGTCACGCCAGTGGCCTCATTGATGGTTCTATTGATATATTGGAAAAATCTTTTCAGTTTGATTTACCCAACCACTGTGATTTTGATTAACATGGGTCCTAAATAGTCGGTTTATTTCCCTCATAACCCTTTCACATGGGTTAGACTGAGGATTTCGAATTGAGGTCAGAATATGTTTAACGTTCTGCTGCCTCAACCAAGTCTTCCATTCTTGAGATGTAAAGGCTGATCCATGGTCCGAAAGGATGGTGATCGGTTTTCCAATCTTGAGGAATTGATACTTTTGTAACATTCGAATTGCGCAACAGGAGTCTGCTCACATCACAGGATAGGCCCAAGCATATTTTGAGAATGGATCATAAGTTACAAGTAAGTAACGGAATCTACGGTAGGATGGCAATGGGCCATAGTGATCGATCGCAAGTATTTCATTTGGTGCGGATGGGATGATAGAGGCACCTACAGATCGGAAGTTTTTAGCATGGTTTATTTTTTGCACAAATAGCACATTTCTTGAGGGTATCCGTCACATCTTCATATAGTTTTGGCCAGTGAAATTGTCATCTTATAGCTTCTGTTTTTCTGGGGCCATAGTGCCCTACTAAGCAATGCATATACATGATGATATGGTTTCTGAGGTCAGGTGGTACCAAGATTTTCCAGTAAATTTTATCTCCCACAATCTGCTGCTGCAGCAACCCATTTCTTATCTGGTATAGTTTCTTTCCTCGAGGTGTTGTGCAGCCTTGTATTGCATTTCCTTGCTGTTGTACAATTTGGATAAGCTTTTTGTATAGCAGTTGTTGCTATTGCCAATGTTGAAGGTTCCTTAACTTGTGTTCCATCTCCTGGTCCAGTACCATTGCTGAAATAACCAATGGCTGATCACTTATTATGGGGTTGTGTGGCTCCAGTTCTGTAGGGTGTCAACTTAATATATCGGCCACTGTATTTTCAGGCCCAGGGCAGTAGACGACTTTATAATGAAATCTTTGAAATGAAAGACTCCATATGATGAGGCGGTCATTGTTCAGGTAACTTTTATTTAGAAATTCGAGACACCAGTGGTCAGTAATGATAATCACTTCTGAACCCAGGAGCATCTGCTTGAACTTATTACATGACCACATGATTGCTAGTGTCTCTTGTTCCTTCACTGTGTAATTCTTTTCAGCTCCTTTCAGAGTATGGCTGCTAAAATATAGTATTTGGTGTTGGCCTTCTTGGTTGACTTGAAATAGAACCATACCCAATCCTTTCTGACTACTATCAGTCTGCAAATAAAATAGGCGGGTAAAATCTGGGTAGTGTAACATCACAGTCTCTAAAAATCTTCTCTTTACTCAACTGAAGTCTTCTTCATGGGTATTCATCCATTCCCATCAGTGGTGGGGTCTTATCAATTTTACTAGGGATGATGTATCTTTGGCAAAATGGGGGTAAAACTTGTGGTAGTAATTGCAAAGACCCAGAAATGATCAAACTTGTTTTCGGTTCATTGGCCTAGGGAAATTTTCAATGGCTGTGACCTTGTCAGGGTGAGCCCTAATTCCTTGACCATTTACAATATGGCCTAAAAAGGAAATCTCTCTCAATGTGAAAAAACTTTTTTTAAAATTAACAGTTATATTTTTCTGGGTGCACTCATCGAAAAATTGTTTTAAATCTTCCAGATGTTCTGCAATGTCTCTTGACACAACTACTACATCATCTACATAACATACCAATTTTTTCTTTAACTTTTCTGACAATACTTGGTCCAAACACCTCATGAGGCCAACCCTGCTATTTATCAGCCCAAAGGGTACTCTCTTAAACATGTGGGTTTGCCCATTGTATCGGAACGTGGTATATTTTCGATCCTGGGGTGGAGAGCCATTTTCCAGTAACTGGCAGTTAGGTCAAGGGTAGAGAAAATATTCTTAGCAGTCAACTTGATAAACGTTTCTTGGATGGGTGGTGGGATGTCTCGCTCAGGTATAGTAATGTTGTTTAATGTCCTAGCATCTAGACACAATCGTATGGTTCCATCTTTCTTTTTGACCATGACCAATGGGTTATTATAGGGTGATGACCCCTTTTTCAATTACACCCCAGTCAATCATCTGCTTAATTTGGGCATTCACCTCTTCCTGATACTGAAATGGGATAGGGTATGTGCGGGTCTGGAAATGTGTCTCTTCTTTTACTCGTATCTGATGGACATAAATCACCTGGGACCTGAGAAAATAGTCTTTTACTCGTATCTGATGGACATAATCACTAATTTCACCTGGGACCTGAGAAAATATTGTATGATTTTTCGTAAGTAATTGTTGTAACTGGAATCGGTCCTCTACCTTGTTTAATGATGATCCCATAATTTTCTCTTGGATATCCTCTTCAAGAATAGCCTCCAGACATCTTAATTGGATTTCTTCAATTTGTTTATTAGTATCAAAACTAATCTGCTTCTGCTGGAAAGTTAGTATCTTTTTTTATAGTCCAGGATACATTCATGTTGGGTTAAGTAGTCGGACCCAATTATCACATCCTGAATTACTCCTTTGATCACTAAGAAAGTGTGTCCTGCATTGGCTTCTCCTATTGATATTTCCAACCAGACTTGATAGTTTTCAGTTCTGGTCGTCCTCCAATCAGCCAGCTTCATTTGGATCAGGTGAGCAGGGAGCCTGGGTATGAGTCCATGTTTTTCATAATTTGTTAACCAATCTCTAGAAACACAGGAAATCTGGCTGCCTGTGCCAAGAAGAATTTGTGCAACTGAGGCCCCGATTCTTGTATTAATAATTGGGCAAGGACCAATCTGAAGTCCCCAAGTGGGATCCTCTTCCTGGATGCCTGATGTTAGGTTAGTCATCTCCACAACTTTCAGCTGCTGGGAAGTCGATGCTAGTACTGGAAATCTCTTACTGAAGTCCCGCTTGATCGAATTGCCATTTGGTTTCTTTCTTTCTCACTATGATTGCTAGTAGTTGCTGATTGCTGTTGTCTGGTCTCCTGCTTCCATTCATGATCTACTAATCTTTTAGGCCAATGGCTATCATCTAAAGCTGCAAGAAATTCTCCCATCTCTTCGATTTCTTTGATACAACTTCCGATCATCAGCTTTTGGGTAGTTAATGGTATATTTGTTGTTGTTCCAATGATATGTGTATCTGCCAATGCGAACATCATGAGAGATTTAACTCGGTTTGCTTGGCAGAGGAAAAACTGAGCATGTGTTTCTCGGGGTATTGCTCCATATTTTTCATGACAGAGCGTGTTGTAGATACCATTTTGATGCTCATTGCTCCAATAATGTTTCATTAACACATCTTTGTACTTCTCTATAGTTTTAGGTTTCCATTTCACCATATCCCACCAGTCTTTGGCATAGCCCTATAAATGGTAACTGGCAATAGCTATCTGTTCACTTGCTCCTGCCTTATGTACTTGAAAGAAACTTTGTAAGCTCTCTAAGTAGGTTTGAGGATTTTCTCCTATCTCTCCTTTAAAGATTTTTATATGAATAATATTTCCTTAAGTAGTTTTGAGGTCTAACCTCCCTTGTCTTTATATTTCCACCCTCTTTATTGACTTGGGTTATTCTATATTCCTTTGCTATCATTCCTAACTCTCTCAAAATAAATTTTTGAATTTCCTGATACTCCTTAGCTCTTATCTTTTCTTCTTCCTGTCTCTTTTTTGATTCTTCATCTCTTCTTCTCGCTTCCTCCTCATAAATTTTCCTCATTTGTTCACTATTCTGTCTAAGTATTTCAAGTAACTTTAAACTAAAGTCCATTGATCCTCCAAAAGCTTTAGATAAATCTACTTGCTCTATAGTAACATTTTCTACTTCCATTTTCTTATTATTTATTTATTTTATTTATTACTAGCATTAGATATTCCCCACCAGTATCTTGGTCCTATCACACTCTTTCACTGCCCTCACCTACTCTACATTGCCCTATCTCTATATTGCTGTGTTTGACATATATATTATAGCGAACTACTGCTAACGCGTATAATAAGCCACTGCTATCTATATATATAATAGCACTTTAATAAAATATTTACTGTTAACATGTATAGCAAGTCATTGCTGTCTTATGATATATATAATAGTGCTTTAATAAAATATTTACTGCTACTTGCTTTCTCATTTAGTGACTGATTACTTTTTTTTTTTGACATATATATATATATATATAAATATTTCATTAGATCTGAGTATTTTCATTCCTTCTCAAATAACACATCCCTGCTTTCCTTAACTTTCTTATTATGCCTGCCATCCTTTCATTCAGTCGATCCACATTATTTCACTCGATTTATTTTTTTTCATTATTTTTATCAAAAAAAACCAAACTCGTATATATAGAATAATTAGCTAACTCGGGTAACGAATGCTAAAAAAAATTTATATGCATTATATTTTTGCTCAGGTATATGGGTATTGTATCGAAGCCTCCATGTTTGTTGGTGCCAAATGCTAAAAAAAAATTATACTATGTAACAGTCAGAAACGGTGATTCGTTAACATAGTCAGAATTCGACCACCACACAGAATGGCAGCACCATCTAGGTAGCGAAGCCACCCATAGTACTGAGTTTGAACATAGTTTACCGGTTCCACAATACAATCTATGAAACAATGCATCTGATGCCACATTAGTAAATATTTTTTTAGTCACGGTGGTCAGGGATATGCAAGAGATTCATGATTTTATTTTGAGTCAGCTAATCAGAACGTTAATCTTACACATTTATATTTAAAGAATCAAGGAAACATATTGAATAGGTATCGAATAAATAAATAAAGAAGTAACGGCAGACGTATAGTTTGACAATATTTATTGAAACATTTTAATAATAAATTATTTACTAATAATATTTGGTAATATTTAAATTGAGTAACGGAATTTTCCGATATTGTTATTGTGACACAACAACTTTCTTTCTTCCCCTACTAATTGAATTTTAGTTATTAGAATCGTCGTCCAGGGCGCCACCAAGGATTTCTCTCTTGGAACCTGGTCACGTAACTTTACATAAACCTGGTCTTTATTTATTTTCGAACGACGATTTACTGATTATAAACTTTGATTATAATCTCACAGGGGTTTTCCTTTAAGAACACTAACTAATTATTATAAATAATTCAAGAATTCAAGAATACGTTGGACAAAAAAAACTTTTAATTTCTTTTACTACTATTTATTATTAATAACCTTATAATTCTATCCGATCCAGAAAGAACTGACTTACAATTTCTGATTTTCCCTCTGTTTACTTTCTAATTATGCTTCCCAAATATTTACCATAGATTTACTCGCGCCTACACTAATACTGTGAATTCTAGCAGACGTGTATATAAGATGACTTATAGTATTTTTAATCTTTCCTGAAGTTTATTTTTAAACTCCACTTTCTTTGGTAAATAAATAAATTGCAAAAATCTTACAATGAACGTATAAGTGTCTTTCGTTTTCTTATACTTTCAATTCTTCCCTTATTTTCTACTAACAAACGAGTAACGCCCCAAGGTTCTCTGTTACTTGGCGACGCACTTTTATACCCCCACCCTGTTGTTACTCTCTAGATCGAATAGATATTAAATAATTTAAAATACAGTTATTCCAATATTTCAAAAAATATTGAACGAAAATTAACATTAATAGATTGCAATATTAAACAAATTTATTTCCCCCCCTCTATTGTTGAAACATTCGTAATAAACATAATAAATGAAAATTAAATTAAAGATAAAGTTCTATTACGCTTTACTTAGAGTTCTCATTAATTAAAAGTTTATAATTACCCTGATCGATCAGAGCGGAGTGGCCTGATTTTCATAGGTTTTACATTCCATTGGTCATGCCTTTGTCCTTGTACATGCAAATTCCATGAGTGTTCCTTTAGTTGTCCAGCTAGCAATATCCGTTTCTTCCATTCCATAACTCTCTGGATAGCTTCATTCAGATGGAGTGGCGGTCAATTCCCCAAAGGGGAAGGTTGTGATAACTTTAGCCGCTATACATTTGACAAGAATCCGCAAAATTAAATTTCAATAATAATAATTTTTATTGTTCGAAACACAGCTGCTTTCTTTATTGTCCTTGCTGGTCTCTAAAGTCAAGTCAACTGATCTCTCTAAAAGACTCTTTCTTATCTTTTTTTTTTAATTAGCGTAATAGCAATTACTAACCAAATATTTTTACTTTGTGAAAGTTTCAACAATAGAGTATAATTACTACCAAGAATCTAATTTTGTTTTCTTTTCCCCACCCTTTTATCTCTCGAATTTTTCTCCCTTTTAATTAAACACTTTTAACATTTTTTTTTTTTTTTATAAATTATATTCAATTTTATTTGTTTATCTCAAAATAAAAGTTCAAAATTTTTACCCTTTCCATTAAATCAAAACCATTTGTTAATTAATTCTTTTTTTCATTTTACAAACTATTTAACTTCAAAAATATTTATGCCAAATTATAAATATGTGAGCTTATATATATATATATGAGCTGACTTAAAATATCAGCTCATTGCCCCATTTGTCATAAAAAAAACAATAAAAAAAAACTTTAATTGTCCTGCGGTGACTTGTCCCCTTCCCCCTTACAAGGTTTTAAAGATCTTGCGTTATATGCTCCCTTCTTACCTTTCTTTCCTAGAATCATGAATGCATTGGGACCGCATTTTTGAATGATTTTATACGGACCTTCAAATAAAGGGAAAAATTTCTTATATTGCTTCTCGCTCATTTTACTCACAGGCTGGGTTTTGACATAAACCCAATCTCCTATCTTAAAATGTACTGGACTATTATTCCCTCTTTTCTTTCGGTGTTCAGCTTTTTTTTTAATCTCTCTCTGGCGCAACTTCGATCCTTCACTATGTCTACTGTTTCATTCTCGGGGGGCAAACGACACTTGAGAAGAGAAGGTTCCAGATGGCCATAATGTAATCGTTCAGGGGCAAACCCCGTAGACTCGTGGTATGTGCAATTAATAATTTTCACTATTTGAGGAAGTACTTTCACCCAATGTTTATGATTTTCCTTCAAATGTGCCCGAAATAAGTTTCCCAATTCCTTCATAACCCTTTCACACGGGTTAGATTGGGGATTTCTTATAGAGGTTAAGATATGGTGTATGTTTTCCTGTTTTATCCAACTTTTCTATTCCCTGGATATAAATGGCGTCCTATGGTCACTCAAAATTGCACGTGGTCTTCCCACCTGAACGAATTGTTTCTTCTTTAACACAGCAATAGAATTTTTTGTATCGGCTTTTTGCAATGGATAAGCCCGTACCAGCTTCGAAAACACATCGAACGTCACCAAGATATATTTATATCGATGAAACGAAGGTAATGGGCCATAAAAATCGATGGCCAACAATTCATTTGGGTTTTGGGCTATAATAGGAGTCAATATTCCTGCATAATTTTTATTCGCCGGTTTATTTTGTCTGCATCCATGGCACATCTGAAGTGTATTAATAATCGACCTATACATATTTGGCCAATAATACCACCTCTGTAAAATTTTATTCACTTTAAGTGCGCCATAGTGTCCATATGTCCTATGTACATAATTTATTAAGCGCATTCTTAAGCTTTTGGGTATGACTATTCTCCAGTAATCAGTTCCTTCTTTGACCTGAAACATCAACATTCCGTTTATCATTTTATACCGATTTATTTTATTATTATTTTTTTTTGCGTCGGTTTGCTTGCGTAGGTCGGTATCATTGTAACGTTGTATTATCTTTTTGCATGTGGGATCGGATGACTGAAAAATTTTTATCCTCTTCATGTCCCTTTCCATCGACATATCCGCATCTATTATAAGTGGAGTTAACCGTGCTCCCTCTAATGTTAAATTTTGGCCTGTATCCGGTACCGGATTTCGGCTCAATATGTCCGGCATGATATTTTCCTTCCCTGAGCAATGAACCACTCGGTAGTTAAATCTTTGTAAATATAACGCCCACCTTATAAGCCTATCGTTTGTTAAGTAGCATTTATTTATAAACTCTAGACTCTTGTGATCCGTAATAATAATAATCTCGGATCCTAATAGTAAATGTTTAAGTTTATTTAACGCCCATATGATGGCCAGTGCTTCTCTTTCTGTAGTCATATAATTTCTTTCTGCAGAGTTTAAATTTCTACTTAAAAAATACAAGACTTGCAGTTTTTTTTCTTTATTCTCTTGAAATAATACAGCCCCCGGAGCATAAAAGGTTTATTAAAATCCGGGTATGCGAGTATGACGTTTTTTTCAAAATTTTCTTTAATTTTGCTAAATGCCTCGCTTTGTTTTTTAGTCCACTCCCACCTGCTTTCTTTTCTAAGCAATTGTAAAAGTGCCTCCATGTCTACAGAAAATTTCTCGTAAAACCTCTGATAAAAACCACATAGGCCTAAGAATGACCTAATTTGTTTTTTATTCTTAGGTTGAGGAAAACGACTTATAGCGTCAATCTTATCAGGATGAGGTCTCACTCCTTGAGCACAAACGAGATGCCCTAAAAACAAAATTTCTTTTTGCAATATATTACTTTTTTTTAGATTTATCGTCCTATTTTTCTGCTGGCATTCTTGAAAAAATATATTTAAACTTTTCAAATGTTCTTGAGGTGACTGTGATGCTATAACAACGTCATCCATATAATATACAATAAGTTGTTTTACCCTATCGGATAACACCTGGTCCAAACATCGAAGCAACCCCGACCCACTGTTAACTAACCCAAATGGCACTCGCTGAAACACATATGTATATCCCTCATATCTAAATGCGGTGTATTTTTGGTCTTCTATATGTAATGGCATCTGCCAATAACTCGATGTTAGATCGAAAGACGAAAAATATTTCTTCTCTCGGAATTCCAATAGTAAGTCTGTGATACGCGGCGGCACATCTCTATCAGGAATCGTAATGGTGTTTAACTGACGCGCGTCTAAACACACTCTCATTGAACCGTCTTTTTTTTTTTACTATCACCAGAGGATTTATATATGGGGATTGCTGTTTTTTTATGATACCCCATTTTTCCATCTGTTGTATTTGTTTGTCTACTTCACTTTTATATTTAACTGGAATGGGGTATGACCTGCCCTGGAAGTGAGTCTCTGTTTTTACTTTGATACGATGCGTATAGCCCATTATAATCCCAGGATTCGTAGCAAACACTTGTTTGTGCCGCTGCAATATCTCTCTAAGTTGGTCTTTCCCTTCACTATTATTCTTTTCTAACTTGCTTACTTTATCATCTATCTCCATATCAATATCATCTACTCTCACACATGCTATCCTATTGCTTAGTTTATTACGATCACTAAAGGGTACTTTTTCATTTTTTATTATTACTACCTTTTCATTAAAATTGATTTTTGTCCCCGTTTGATACATAAAGTCAGACCCCAGTATCATATCTTCTATTAAACCTGGCATAGATAATAGCGTATGTTGTATTATATTTTTTTTCCCACTTGTATTTCTCCATATACTTGCACGGGGTCGAGTCTGACTTTTTTCCCATTTGCCATAGTTATTTCCGATTTCTTTAATGGTAATGTATGCAGTGATCCCTTCTGACTTCTGATTTGATTGAGCATTTTGTTCGAGATTATGGAGACCTGACTTCCCGAGTCCAACAGAGCTTGTACTTCAATCCCCTGTAATTTTACTGCAATTACAGGGCACGTTTGCTCCGCCATTGTCTGAATTTTTTCTTCTTCTTCTATAATAACGTTTAATAATTTGAGATGCGTTTCTTCTCCCTCTTCTTGTTGCTGTATGTTTTCCTCATCTGTTAGTAATTCCAAGACTTCTTCTAACCCTTCGTGTATGCACGTCTTTAACCTATTCTGTATATTTCTTGGCATATTTCTGCTTATTATATTCATAATCTGGCATTCTGGAATCGGATATTCAATTACTCTTCTTAACTTCGTCATTTGTCTCAAGAAAAATTGTCTATACCCCATCCCCTTTTCTTTTGAATATTTTTCCGTTTCTATGTCCCTTTGTAATCTTTCTTGCCTTTCTATGTTCCAAAATCTTCGTATCAGAGCTTTAGTGTACTGTTTAAAACTATCGGGCTTCTCATATATAGTTCTCCACCATTCTCTTGCTGTGCCTTCCAGATAGCTACTTGCTATGATTATTTTTACCTTCTCTCCTACTTTGTATATATCAAAACACTCTTCTAAACTTTCTATGTGTTCGAATAATGTTTCCTCATTTTTCCCTTCGAAAATTATATTCCATCTTGCATTTTTACTCGAGTTATATTTTCAATTATTTCCTATAGTACTAACTCCCCCCGATGGAGTCCTGACCCCGTAATCCCATCTGAAATCCACCCCCTTACTAAAAAATTTACTCTCTCTTTTAACTCTAATCTCTGGGCGTTTCTCTTGTTAACGAGCCCGACACGTTGGAAGCGCTATTTTCTAACTTCCCCCCTCACTCCTCTGTAACACGACAACTTTCTTTCATCCCCTACTAACTGAATTTTAGTTATTAGAATCGTCGTCGAGGGCGCCACCAAGGATTTCTCTCTTGGAACCTGGTCACGTAACTTTACATAAACCTGGTCTTTATTTATTTTCGAACGATGATTCACTGATTATAAACTTTGATTATAATCTCACAGGGGTTTTCCTTTAAGAACACTAACTAATTATTATAAATAATTCAAGAATTCAAGAATACGTTGGACAAAAAAAACTTTTAATTTCTTTTACTACTATTTATTATTAATAACCTTATAATTCTATCCGATCCAGAAAGAACTGACTTACAATTTCTGATTTTCCCTCTGTTTACTTTCTAATTATGCTTCCCAAATATTTACCATAGATTTACTCACGCCTACACTAATACTGTGAATTCTAGCAGAGTGTATATAAGATGACTTATAGTATTTTTAATCTTTCCTGAAGTTTATTTTTAAACTCCACTTTCTTTGGTAAATAAATAAATTGCAAAAATCTTACAATGAACGTATAAGTGTCTTTCGTTTTCTTATACTTTCAATTCTTCCCTTATTTTCTACTAACAAACGAGTAACGCCCCAAGGTTCTCTGTTACTTGGCGATGCACTTTTATACCCCCACCCTGTTGTTACTCTCTAGATCGAATAGATATTAAATAATTTAAAATACAGTTATTCCAATATTTCAAAAAATATTGAACGAAAATTAACATTAATAGATTGCAATATTAAACAAATTTATTTTCCCCCCTCTATTGTTGAAACATTCGTAATAAACATAATAAATGAAAATTAAATTAAAGATAAAGTTCTATTACGCTTTACTTAGAGTTCTCATTAATTAAAAGTTTATAATTACCCTGATCGATCAGAGTGGATTGGCCTGATTTTCATAGGTTTTACATTCCATTGGTCGTGCCTTTGTCCTTGTACATGCGAATTCCATGAGTGTTCCTTTAGTTGTCCGGCTAGCAATATCCGTTTCTTCCATTCCATAACTCTCTGGATAGCTTCATTCAGATGGAGTGGTGGTCAATTCCCCAAAGGGGAAGGTTGTGATAACTTTAGCCGCTATACATTTGACAAGAGTCCGCAAAATTAAATTTCAATAATAATAATTTTTATTGTTCAAAACACAGCTGCTTTCTTTATTGTCCTTGCTGGTCTCTAAAGTCAAGTCAACTGATCTCTCTAAAAGCGATCTTATCTCCACTCTTTCTTATCTTTTTTTTAAATTAGCGTAATAGCAATTACTAACCAAATATTTTTACTTTGTGAAAGTTTCAACAATAGAGTATAATTACTACCAAGAATCTAATTTTGTTTTCTTTTCCCCACCCTTTTATCTCTCGAATTTTTCTCCCTTTTAATTAAACACTTTTAACATTTTTTTTTTTTTTTTATAAATTATATTCAATTTTATTTGTTTATCTCAAAATAAAAGTTCAAAATTTTTACCCTTTCCATTAAATCAAAACCATTTGTTAATTAATTCTTTTTTTCATTTTACAAACTATTTAACTTCAAAAATATTTATGCCAAATTATAAATATGTGAGCTTATATATATATATATGAGCTGACTTAAAATATCAGCTCATTATATATTCAAGAAATACATTTATTTATTTAGAAACATTTATATAAAATCATTTTACCAATAATACTTTATATTTAAGATCTTAGTAGCAGTATTTTCTGGTACTGTTATGTTTACAAAGAGAAATACATTTATTTGATGATGTAACCTAGCTACCTAAAATTCTTGAGCAAGTATTTCTAAGACATGCCTTTAGGGATTTATACTTTTGCAATACAAAAGTCCAAAGTAAGATTTATAATAGTAGTGATGGACATATATTTATTTAATTAAAGATATTTACTAATAACTAGGGGCAAACATTTATGTGAGAGTGAGTTATGTCACTAATGCAGGGATGGAGTTATACATAGAATATAAAGTTAATAAAAGAAAACACGTGAGATGTCTAGAAAGGTGATATGGAATGGCAGTATATTGAAACTACAAAGCCGTGAATGAGTTGAGAACAATAGGCTGGCATTCGCCGTAGGCCCAAAGAGGTAAGGTGTCATATAAGCATAACCAGGGTCAAGTGGTTCGTGCCATGATTGCTTCCAGGCTGCATGACAGTCGTCAAATCCTATAGGACATTCATTTGTCAGCTTGTGTAGGATGACTGGGGTTAATTTCAACCCTATAGAATCCGGAAAATTCAAGGCTTGTAATGGATCATTGCATCTCTAAAACGTAACATGTGTATAATGTATAGATGATTCTGTTCAGATTTAAATATATTTCATAACTCAGCCCTACATTATCAACATTTAATAAAGAACGTTTGCGACTCTCAAAGAAATGCAATTTTATGAAATTATTAATTAAAATTTAATAAAATATAAGACAATAGATAAACTGGGTGGGGATTATAGCCAATATGTCAGCCATTTGCTAAGCAGTAGACCCCTGCATTACAATAAATGAAGCATTGAATGCGTGTTGATTTTTTACGAAAAAATATTAAATAACTTATGGAGGTAAATATTAATGAAGATTTGACACACATCCACTGTTTCAAGCAATCATAGATTTATACTTAGAAAATTATGAGCATGTGATAATTATATAATAAAATGTAGATTTTAAAAATACGTACCCAAAAAAGATAGAATTAGGCAAGTAGGATTATTAACGAAATTTACATAATAGATTAATTATTAAATTTATAGTTTTACAAATGAGAATTTTACAGTTTATAAGTAATATAAAGAATGAATAAGCTATAGCATGATATTAGTAGAGTACTCTAGAGAATTTGGATACAGGTACCTGTTTTATGAGAAGTTTTCCGATTCAGTGATCAGTAGCAAATTGTTCATGATTCTAGCATTAGCAGTTCTTCACAGCATTTAGATGATTCATGTAATTTAACAGTAGCAGCTTTCAAATTATTTTGGGCAGCAGATCTTCATGGTTGAATTTATGAAGGGCAATGGAAGGTTTGGCATACGATAGGCCATCTCTGGACGGAGAATAGTCTGGGCGCTTTCTACTCGATCATACCGTGGCAGGTAAAATTAATTTAAGATCTTGGAGACTCTCAACTGATTGAGAGCACAGCTAAAGTTTAACTGAAAGTTTCTAGAAAGTCTAAAATGGCCTCCTTTCTTAGATCTTATCTTTTACATTTTTGTTAGTTTATTTTTGGATTCCAATTAATCTGCCCTGATGATAATCAATGCATTTTTGTTAATTTTAATTATAGAGAAAGCTGCCCTTCTATTATTTACATTTACATATTACATTTACATTTTATAATTACATTTTAGGGAATTTTTCTTTTTAATTAATCTATTATCTCTCACTGGCCTTTGCTTTTAAAATTTCAAATACAAAAGGGAACATATGATTATTTTTACTTTTAATTAAATATTACAATCTATTTCTAAAATTATTACTAAATGAAATTTAAACAAAGCAATAAATAACGGATTTTGCAATTCAAAATAAATAGTTAAAATTATATTTTTTTATATAATTAAAAGAAGAAATCTAAATTATATTATTTATCTTTATTTATTGCCTTAAATTTGAGATCGAAATGTGTGCGTGTTTATAGTAAATTCTACATATATCTATACATATTTAATATTGCTACACACAATTCGATACCAAAAAGTTTAAATTTGGGTAGGATAGAGCGGTGAGTGAGAGACGATAGAAAAAAAGGTGAAACTTAAGATTCAAATACAAATCTTACTGTTTCAATATATATATGAAACAAAATTGGTAAATCAAATTGAACGCAAATATATAATTGAATTACACATTGTCAATAGGTAGAGGAAAAAAAAGCCTATTTTTTTGATTAACAGATTTTGTTATATACATTTAAGTATGCATTTAAATATATTGTGAATATATTACTTATATCCCAGTTTGTGTTTGATAATTATTATAGTTAATAATCTAATGCTTATATAGATGTATGGAAGATGATTCAAAATGTATAAAATGCACAGAAATTGATTTGAAGATTATAGTAGAAATAAAATATGGTTATTAAATAATTCTAATCCATCATTGAGACTCCTATTGAGAACAATCTATAACTAGAAATTGCTCAGGAAATCAGTTTAACACAACCATCTAAATATCCAATTGATTACTTATGCTTACATAAATAATTCACTAAAACAATGTGCAAATTGTATTACTGGTAACAAATATTTTGGTCAATTTATCCATTATCTGTTTAAAATTTACAGATGAATATTTAGATAAAATCACCTTTAAATAGTTCATTGCATAGTAAAAGTCTTTCTAACATTCACATTGAGAAGAACAATCAAGAAAATAGCATTTCTCACCAACCTTCCCAGTTGCAAAATAAAATGGAATTGAGTAGAATTCCCTTTTTATTTTATTCTCTAAGAAAAGCCAGATATTCATTTACTGACCAATATTAGATGGTTACCTGGATTGGTTATAAGCTAGCCTAAACTAAAATTTTTACATCTGATTAAAAGCTAAAAAATTTTAAGCTTTATTAACTGGATTCAAATGTAGTAATAGGGATGGCAGATAAACATGTTACTATTTTTCAATATCTATATCATCTACACAAATAATAAATCAAAACACTCATAAAGTGTTCATTCATATGACGTCTAGAATTCACTGTCAACTTGACAGCATATAATGATGATAATGATAATGTCATGTAAAAAATTATGCAAACTGGGCAACATTTTTACAGATAAATATATCATAACATATTGTAGCTATAACAAATCCGATGTAGCCCAGACTGATTATACTATAACAATGTAGAGAGAGAAAAAAATATTTAATAAAAACTCATGTGAACTGACTAATAGACATACAAACTGCCATTTATGTGTGTGTGTGTGTGCTACTTGAGAAATAAAACTGTAAACTTCCTAAAGATTTAAAAAAATTAATTCATGCACATTATTAATTTTATTAAATATTTACTTTGTGGTATGTAAGAGAATGATACATTACATTGTAAAGGAAGAATGAAAAATGCTTTTGATATGCTAGAAAAATTTTAAGTGCGTAGTTTAGAAAAAAAAATTAAGCATTTCAAACTTTATTTAATCTGCTTTTCAAATGAAAATTTTAATTAAACAGTTTTATCCATTTTTATAAAATATTAAAGATTTTAAGACTTCTCATTCGATAATTTAATATACAAAATTAACAAAGTGTATGACACACTTGACTGAGAAGCTATTAAGATACACAGAAGCGAGGCCTTTTGCCTCATATTCATAGCGGTACTGTGAGCTGCAGAACGAGGAAATAGGGCAAGGAATATGTGGCTGGATTTGAATTTATTATTAAAATTTGAAAATTGATAACATTTTAGAAGTTATAATGAAAAGTTAAAAGTCAGCAAGGAATTTTTCTTCTTTCTATGGTAACAAAATATAAATAGAGGGAGAAAAAGAGATAAGCTATTTTTTTCTCTTCTTTTGTTTATAAAAAACATGATATAATGTACTAAAATTTGTATCCACAATCCGTTTTGAAGAGTGTAAAGAGGGTGTTTTTCAAAACATATATTTTTCTATTGATGCAAAGTCATATATCTCTTAGCTAGTGATGTATATGTTGCTTGAACAACATCTATTGGGTATAAAAAGGTTGTAAATAAGCAACTATGCATTCTTATTACTATCATTCTAATTCTAACAGCCCAACAGTTCATTCCATATTGCTTTGCATTAGAGTGCAATCTACTATTGAAGCTGTATTGCCATGATTCACATTGAAAAGAGAAACAATTGCTGATTAAACTCTTATTCCATTGTAAGTCATATTTTACTGACAGTTTTTA
Source organism: Epiperipatus broadwayi (assembly GCA_028023455.1). Lineage (NCBI taxonomy): Eukaryota > Metazoa > Onychophora > Udeonychophora > Euonychophora > Peripatidae > Epiperipatus > Epiperipatus broadwayi. The sequence goes on along the minus strand of JAQFVV010012406.1, from coordinate 1,383,416 downwards.
AAGTATTTTTCGATTCTCCAGTTATAACAGTCAGTATGATGATTTTAATTAAAAGAAATCCATCTACCATGTGTCACTAGATAACCAAAAACCATACCAGTCAAAAATGCCTTGAAAATGCAGTCAGATCCAAAAATTAGTGCTGAAGTTTGAAAAACCAACTTGTGCAATGCCCCTATAATGTTCTGAAGAAAGAAATGGATTGTGCTGTATAAATTACTCAAAACTCAGATAGTATATCCCATAAAACATCACCTGTGCTACTGTATTAGTTCTCTATTAACATCACCAGTGTTGAAGGAGAAGATCATTATCAGAAAAAATTAAGGCAAGACAACAGCAAAATATTAAAAAGAGTGGCACTTTAAACTTGAACCATAGAAATGTCTTTTGTTACTATAATATTTTTGCATATGTGTTAATAGTTGCGAGTATATATGCAACAGTTTTATTTATTCATTATTAATATTTTAAATACAATTATATTTTAAATACCTGGAGTCTAGCTGTAATATAAGGGATTTGAACACTGACTTTAAGCTACCTTCAGCCATCCCCTCTATCTTATACAACAGATACACATTACCACACACATGTAAAAAAATGATATCCAATACATATATTTCATGTTCATCAGTTTGTCCAGACCATTATCTCTTACACACATATATAATCAATGCTTGGTTTATATTAAGATAGCAATTTTTCACACTTTAATGGACAGGCTTTCTTCTATTCCACCCTCCAACTCTTCAGCCATCCATACCATTGAAAATCTGATGATGGAACGTCCAAATCCCTTGTTAATGCCAATATTATTGTGATGCTCATGTTAGCCTTAAGTTACTGACCTTCATGTATAGGATCTTGTCCATTTAAATACACAAAAGAAGGATGGACAAGATACAGGCTGAATTTGTAATACTTTAAATGCAAGTATAGTTTACATTTCTGGAGTCTAGCTGTAATATAAGGGATTTGAATACAAACTTTCAATTTTTGTTTATGTATTATTAATGCATTTAATTTGTGTTTGTAACTCAATCCAAATAAATGATTTTTATACCCATATGCTAGTTAATATCCACAGCCCTGAGAAATCATCCAATCTACTGGGGGACATGTTGGGATGGCGATAATAATTGATGATTGTTTCTTTTTTTTTTTAAATTTTTTTTTTCCAAAAGTAAACTTTCTTTTTAAGAGGTTTAATGCCACCTTTGAATTTCTTTTCATTGAAACTGAAAAACAAATAAAATACTTTTGGGAATAATTATATTTTTAAATTATAAATCATCATCATCACATTGATTAATATGTATGTATATATATCTTTGATTATGGTATCCAGGTTCAAACTCACCTTCCGTCTACCCATTTCAAAAGTTACAGTATAGTTAAGTATACTAAATTATTGCTATAAAAGCTTTACTTAATAAATGTAATTGGAAATGCCCTGTGCAGTTTAGCACATTATAAATGGCATATTCAAAGGTTAAAAAGTCTCCCAAATCGAGGTTTATCAGTAACAATCGGTTTGATGATTACTGAAAATATTACACGTTAAAAACTTAGAATTAGTAAAGTAATAAATATTTTTAAAAGTTTTTAAATTAATATTTTTATAAAAGTAATATTTGTTTTTATATAACGTATTTGTAAATTTATATTATTTGTTTTGTCGGTTCCTGTTGTATTTACTCTCCGGGGGAAATTGTCGAGTTGTTTTAATGAATTAATGACCATTGTGAGTTGACAAGTGTACCAGCAGGGGACATACACGTCCGGAAATTGTTCGTTTATTACAAATCTTGCTGTAATTTATTTTTAAAGGTTAAAGAAAAGATTTTTTTTTTTTTTTTTAAAAGGTAGTTACTGAAAACTTTAATTAAATAATAAATATAGTAAAAAGTAAAATCACAAACTTTTCTGTTGACAAGAAAAACCTAATGGGGAAGTACTCAAGTAATTAACTATCTACAGTTTTTAATACATTGATGGATGAATCCGGCGTAAATTAAACGTACCAATTAGTAATTAAAAAAATTAAGTTTTCTCTGAAATAATTATTATGCTCCAAAATAGTAAGTAAAACTTGACGTCAGACTAATTAGTATTAGGGAATCTTTAAAAAGAAAATTGAAACAGAATAAATAATTATCTCCTTTCCCCCTTAAAATACTCTTTTCAGCTAAATATTTTTTTCTATCAATAGAATTTATTTTTACATCCCCTCTCCCGCAGTATTTGACTGTTATCTGCATATATTATAATCAGCTATTTTATATCTTTTCTTATTCTTTTATTTATTCACATTTCAATTCATATATATCTATTTTTTATTTATTTGTTCATATTTCTATTGCCGGAGTTTTGTCTTCATTAGCTATTTCTTTCTTTCTATTTATTTATTTATTGAAATATACCTACATACTGTTGTGTTTCAATGAAAAGATAACTGCGTTCTGGTTTTCTCTCCAAGCTGTTTGCCGCGCTATCTCTGAATCAATGCATATGTTATATAGCGTTATATTTTAGGTATTCACCACAAATTTTTTAGGCACTACTGTATCTGAATAATGAGTTACAACATGAAATGTGATAGATGTATGTTCCTACCTTAACCCACAATGAAACAGCAACATTAAATTTCAATTTAATTTGAACAAAACTGTTACTGAAACTTTTAAAATTATTCATATGAAGTATGGTAGTAACGCCATGTGATGCAATTTTCGAGTAATTTTTACGATTTTATGATGACAGGGAGAATATTAAAAATGATCTACAAAGATAGGAAACAATGTTACACTTCATGTTGCAACATAATCTAGACATATTAGCACTTTAAAATTTTTGTAGTGAATAATTAAACTATGATATAATGAGGTGATATTGCAGACAGTAGGAAAAATAGTCAGTCATTTTTTTATGGGCACACACTGGAAAAATACAAGCTCCAATCATTACAATATATATTGATTATGCCTGCCATATTACCCATGATTATTGAAGCTGAGATCTCTTCAGATTTATTTACATATGCATTGATATATTGTTAAAAGGAGGTCGCCTTGACACCAGTTTGAAATTGTTGATTGTTATTGATATTGGGATTGTCTAAGTGTTGACTAGTTTTTAATGATATATATGTTATAATTTAATAATTTTAGCCAATATAATTGACAAAATATTTTAATAAGTAAAAATTTTTGTTTATAATTTTAATTAAAAAAACATTGCAATCAGAAGTTAATAAAACAATCAAAATTGGAAAAAAAAAAGTGCAAAAAAGTATTAACAGTACTTTAAACAGTTAATTTTGATTGGTTACTGACTGATTAACAACTGACTGGACTTTTCTAATTAAAACTATAAATGGAAATTTTTATGTAATGTTTATATATCATTTTATT